>CABFWB010005625.1:0-23578 GCA_902151455.1 Timema bartmani | reverse complement strand
AATTATTATTATTATTATTATTATTATTATTATTATTATTATTATTATTATTATTATTATTATTATTATTATTATTATAAGAGTTGATTGGCTATTGACATGAGGAGGCGTGTTTTTACTAAGCTCCGCAAGTGACCTCATCCCGTGTGCTGAGTGCTATGTTCTGTGTGAGTTGGCCTATCCTTACGCCTGGTGAGTTGATATTTAATTCAATATGCCAAGCAGTGAGGACAATTGTGCAAAATGTTCCCGTGCTTTTTTTGGCCGACAAAGGTTTATTTGGTGTTCTGGCCCTTGTAAAGCAAGGTTTCATCTGGACTGTCTCAAAATTAATGAGGTGGAATATGAGGTTTTTTTTTTTATGAAAAGTGGGATATCCTGTTTAAAATACAAGTAGTAGTACAAGTAGACTTTATTCAGAATCAATAGCCAAGTTATTATAATGATAGTAGCTAATAGCTTATTTTTATGATTCTAACCCCAATACCTATTTTAAAAATTGGGGCGTATTAACCCACTTCTACTCTTTTCCCTCTTTTTTTCTCAATCCATTTTATTCTAAGTAGATCTAGATTCTAGCGCCTAATCCCTAATAGTTGGTCCGCCCCGGGTACTTACTTCCCCGGTACCCCACCCTGCAGGATATCCCGCCGAAACGGATCGTCACCGTCTCGGCAAGAGCCCCATACAGAGTCAGGCATCCCCCTATCCTCCACCTGGGGAGGCGCCATATCGGAGATTTCGCTCCGCCCACTTTTTGCTGAAGCCACCACCTATGGACCTATCATACCTTAAATCTAATTACAATAATAACTTTAAATTGAATTACAATAAAACCTCAAGTGTGAAATTTGTACCAAATAGACAAGAACTTCGTTTGAGGATGACATCCTTACCAAATCTACTTCTGCACCTGCTCTTCCATAGTGGCCGCAGAAGCCTTCTCAAGTAAAGCAGTCTTTTGAGGAGCTACTCAAAGCTCCATCAGCTGATCGGGAAGCAGTTACAATACGGCTGCTAAATTCTCTGATAAGCATGGTTTACGGTCTGTTTACTCAGGTGAAGGATTTGAGTAACGATATTACTGTATTGAAATTCCAAATTTAAGAGCTTTTAGCTTATAAGTCCCCAGTATGTTTAGTTTCCGTTGAAACTCAATGTTCTCTATCTTCACACTCCACTGCTCAAATTTATTCTACCCCATCAGTAGTAGTAATAGCCAGACTATATCTAGTTGATCGTAAATGAGAGTATGGGAGGTGTATTTAAATAATGTAGGTGACGTATGACAGTGACGTCACAAGAGCATGACGTTTATTAATAGAATAAATCAGGTTTGAATGAATTATAATATTCTGTGACGTCAAAATATTATGACGTTTGATGGGAGGGGGTAACTATGTTAGAGGTATATAAAATGTAGGTGACTTATGATAGTGACCTCACAAAAGTATGACATTTATTAATGACGTCATATTTAAATGGATTTTAAAGTATTTTAGGACTTAATTTAAAAAATAAGTTATACAACTCAATTAAATAGAAGGCGGACGAAACACCGTATCCATCAATATTCTACTTGTCATGTTTATTAATGACGTCATATTTAGATAGATTCTAAAGTGGTAAAGCCTATATTTTTGTTAATATAAGTTATATGACTCTTAGAGTAGTGAAATCTTACTCTCAGGTGAGTATATATGTAGTGGTAACCTGCAATCAAGGAGACTTGACCATCTGTTATCAGGTTTTAGTTATTGTTTTAGGTCAGTGTTCTAACCACACACAGGTTTTAGTTTAAAACTTGTTTAAATAAGGCCATATTGGGGTCGCCTGTTTGAAAGGGAACCGTACAAAAGCAAGTAGCTTACGGAGATCAGTTGAGCTAAGAATGAGTGGCAAAGCGGTTGATAAGCAAATCAGTGGGTTGTCAGATTTTAAAATAATTTTTATGAATATTGAATCTACACATCCTGAGTGGTAAGTTAAATCTTTTCTTATTTACTCAATTTTATAATAATTATACTCTTATTTAATAAATAATACATGTTTTAAATCCAATAAATAATAAAACATGATTTGTAGAAATCCCACTTTAGTATAGTTGATCTTTGTATATCAAATTAAAATAATTAAAAAGCTAGATGTTATTGAAATAAACATTTCAACTATGGGTCAAGTTGTGAAAATAAAACTCTAATAAACTAGATTTTCAAACATATGATTATCAACTATGAAAATTTTATTTGAGAATACATTCATATAAAAATTAATAATTACACAGAAGTTAGACATAAAACTAGAAATAGGAAACATAGGTCACTTTCCCATGTGTCAAATAAATTTTAACTTGTATTAAACATCTTTAATAAACATATTATTAGCAATAAGAGAGTAAATACTAATTTACAGTATTTATTAACTTAAAATTTTATGCCTATATTGTTTTATCTATCAGGGGGAAAATACCAAATTGAAATGTCTAAAATTATTTTTTTTAAATTTCAGCTTTTACTCTCTCTTTGAAAATATTAAAATCTGAAACTTACATTTTAAATTTTAAAAATCAGTTTTACCATAATTGTATATTCAACTCCACTGGATTAGTAAAAAAAATTCGTTTATTTAATTAATATGCAAAACTGTCATGTCTAATTTCACCTTTTAGCCTCTTTGTGAAAAAAAGTCCATAAAAATAATCCAAGCACATTTAATTAGAATCAGTTAATAGAAAAAATAATTCAACATACATGATATGGAATCTCACATGATTACAGTTTTTTAATTTCTAATTTCAGAGATATGTTATACTGATTACATAAAAAAATTATTAGCACATTAGTATGATTAGAGACTAAATACTATTTAAGACTTACGTTTATTTTTGATTAGAAAATTGAGATATCTGAAATCTACATTTTCAATATTAAAACAATATTACCATAATTTGAACATTATTATTTTTAATTATCAATTATTTATTTAACTCCACTGGATTACTATGAGTGAACCATCCTAATTTTGATAGAATTATCCCTCCCCACACTAACATAAATTAATGCAAAGTTTGAGGGAAATTTATTGACAAGATCAATTTGTTCCTTAGAACATAGGTGTGAAAACATTTTTGGGAGAAAAAACCTACGGGGCTATCGTTTGAAAACGACTTTACGTAAACTCCTCTTCCAAACTTCGTGTCCTGCTCCTTGAAAGATATAATTTTTAATTTGGTGTTTTCGGCTACATTTCTAAGTGAAATATATTGAGTGTCACTCTTGGCAGATTTGAATTCCTTCATAAACGTCTCCATAACCTAAAAAAAAGACAAAAGTAGAGTTTATATATATATAATAGAATTACAAAGATGTACAAAAAAATAATAAATTATAAATAACAAAGTTGTAAAAAAAATAAAAAATGATAAACTACCTAGATTGACGTTCAATATGGCGACGCTTGAAGGCTTGAAGAGGTTTGTTAATGCCCATGTCTTCGACTGATTCCATTTTAGTAATGTTTATTGGGTTTTATTTACCAGTATTTAAATATATTGCGAACATTTTAAAATTGCGAACGAGTCTGGACGAGGTAATTTCTAAAAAATTAAGCTCAAGGTGAACAACGTCTACCTTTAAAAAAATTACGGTGTTAGTCAAGGTGTGTAAACAACAAGACAAGTACCGTATTAAAGTTACATAAAGTATTGAAAAATCTCACCAGGAACCAAGTTGAAAACAAGCGTCCGCCAACGAGTCAACACTTATAAAAGGGGAATTTATTTCTATAGGAGTTCATTTATCTTTCATCGTGCCGAGTGAAAAGAAGCTGTCACATAGAAAACATTAAGCTCTCGTCTATTGGCAAAATTAATTAAAATTTATTATTATTTCTCTCTCTGTCTTTATTCTTATCAGTGTTCAATTTATTATTTAAACTAATATTTAATATTCTCTCTATTTTTAGTGTCTAAGGCAAAAACATTAAATACATTTAACAACTGAAGAATCTATCGACGATGCTAAACCTCTACGTTAGACAATGAACGTCAATAATGAACGACAACGAAACCACATTTTTGACTACGCTGGCCCTACAAACACTGACGACAGCAACTACTCATTTACTATAATAAGCGAGACAGTACGGTCGTATAGACGGTTCAACACGTTAGGTAGGGATATTTTAATTCCATTCAAGACTTTGATTGCGAAAGTGAGTCCGGTGCATTACCTAAAGACATGTTTCTCTAGTCTATTGGCATTTTTTCTTAGAGGTACGGCACCTTACGATTTAATAGGACTTACGATCACGAACATGGAGAATAATCGGACAAACCGGTCGGAGTTTCATATCGTAGATACGACCAAATTGATGTGAACACTATTATTAATACATTGGCAAAAGTTATTCAGAGTAACGTCAAACTTGGTATAGCCGATGTATTGATGATTAGAGTGAACCATATCAAAATGATGGTGGGTCATGGTCATAGAGGATCATTAAAAAAGATGTGTCTTTCAAACTAATATCTGAGTCACCATAAAAGGAGCATAGTCGTTGTTAAATCATTGACGAATTGTTTGGCGCACGCTATAGTAATAATGATAGCCAAAATCAGTAATTATATTAATTATAAATCATATATTCAGGAGTTTAAAATTAACAATGCGGTAGATGATCTTCTCGCAAAAAAAAGTGCCTAGATTTAACCGGGGGAGAGGGTCACAAACATTTCGATAAACTTCAACGTTATTTTGGTGACCAATATAAATTACGCGTGTACAATACCCTCTCGACTATTAATGGGAAATAGTACGAGGGGGTTTCGTCATTAACTAGGTACATTAACCTATTGTACGATTACGTCACGCATCAATTCAACGTAATAATCAATATTTCGGCCGCTTTTCAGTTCAATACTTTTGCGACGGATTTAATACCGTCTTTGAAAGAGTTGCGAGACATTCGTGTAAAAGTAGTTGTTCACTGTATATGTCTATCCATCCGTGATTATACGTGAGCGAAAAAGTGTAACGCAGTTATTGTAACAGATTCTTTAGGTCTGACACTTGTTTTGTAACCTTGTTACAACATCTAATGAGAAAAGATTATTTGGCTCACCATTCCAGCCCCAGATGATCCGTCTCGGCAAGGCTCCACCCCATCAACACATCACGGCACTGTAAATATCAGACTAACACTGCAAGCACTGTGCCACGCCCGACAAAAAAGAAGACAGACGATATGCGCGAACTGGATGCACACCATTGGCAGTGTTCAGAATCTAAAAGAACTATTGTTCGGCGCATGTTGAGAATCGCATGGACTGTTTGAGTATGTTCTCGAAGATTACTATCCCCTATCCCTCTCCCACCCCTTTGGTTCCCGCGTCTTGAGAACACATGACATCAATCGCCGGATATATAATGGCTGGGTTTAGAAATGCTGACACACATTACTCTACGATCACTAGGTGAGAGACCTCCTTGATCTTATGATAGGTTTACATCTGTATATTCAAAATTCCTTTTGGCTGAAATGATTCAAAATTATCGTTCAGGATTCTTTATATTTAATTTAATCATTTATTAACTGTACTTGGTCTCTATTAATTTTCTTTGATCATGGATAGACTTAATATCTTTACATGGTTTTATCAAAACGTATGTCTGACATTACTTTGCGATCTTTTGGAAGAACTCCTTTTATTATTTAACTTACATTCTGCTTGGTCCACTTCACGGATAGGTTTATATCTTGGAGTACCGCCATCTTAGGTCCAATGTTAATCCTGGTGGCGACATAATTTTGTTCTGCCAATTTTATGCTTTTAAAGACAATATCACTTGTTTTTTAGGTGAAGATAGATTATTATTGCTACATATTTAGAATGTTTTTATTATGTTAGTTAAATATGGGGCCGCAAGTCGACATGTTTGTTTTATAATATATTTAATGTTAATACTGCCAGTTAAAGTACATGTTTTTTTGTCGTTTAGTTCTATTGTGCCCAATTATGTTTGGGGAGATATATGTTGATTGGAATCTCATTGTTTATTGTTCTGGATATTTGAAAACAGCCAGTGGTGGCGAATTATTATCTTTTTCACATTGCTAGTACCTGTATCTTTAGTTATTATTATTATTATTATTATTATTATTATTATTATTATTATTATTATTATTATTATTATTATTATGGAATTCGTAAGAAGGTTAATTTAACCGCAGATTGTACCATTTGATTAGAGTCGTCATTTAAAATTGTAGGAAGGCGTCCTACATATATATTATATAATTTTTCAATCCAATTTGTTGTTTACGGCCTAACGCATTTCATGTCTCACTCTCTCATAGAGCTGTATTTGTTATGTTTTTGAATAAAATAAACTCTCTTGTGAACAACCCGACTGTTATTTATGTGTGATGATAAGGGGCTGGTTACAGTTTCACTAATCATAAATAGATTAAAATTCGCTGTTGCAAAACCGTTTGTGATTTAAGGCAAGTGTGCAGTACTTGCGACAAAACGAAGGAGAGTAATCACGAATGTTTTAAATCCTATGGTGGGACGTGCAAACAGAATAAAGACAACCCTTCTCGTTGTTACATGCAGACGTTGATTCGAAAAGAACTCGACAGTAAATAGCTAATGGTATTTTGCCATTTCGAGACTAGGCAAGATTGCGCAATAACAGACGACTGTTTTATGCAAGAACCACATTTTCTTCACGTATAATATTATTGTGTAAATTTTAATTTAACGATAAAGTGACGAGGATTGCAACAATGCGGGAAACAATCTCATTCCTTTTGGGAGAATCCGGTAGACGGCTTTATTGAATACCTGGGACGACCGAGGCCGTCTGCCAATAAGATTGTTTGCCTTGCACACAACTCGCGGGGCTTCATTGTGATATTTATTCTTAATAGGTTTCTGTCACTAAACTGCACCCCTAAAATCATCACGGACGGAACTAAAATACTCTGCATGACAATGAACCACGTACAACTTAAAGACAGTCTAAGTCTCCAACCAATGCCACTGAGACAGATCCCGAAAGCGTTTAGACTTGACTGCAAAAAAGGACACTACTCTATCTGTTTGATATAGAAGAAAATCTAAATTATATTGGTAAGATGCCTGGTCCTAAAATGTTTGGCGTGGATTAAATCAAACTGGATAAGCGAAATTACTTTATGGTATGGCACGCTGAGGAGCTAGCGCAGGGTTATGTATTTGAAAACAACTCAGAGTTAGGGGCCTATTGTGTAGACGACGTAAATGTATTACGCACGAGTTGCCGTACATTTCATCATCTATTTCTAAATTTAGGTTTGACGGACGTGTTAAGGAATCGATCACAATATCGTCGGCATGCAATCGTTTATTTGGAAAACATTTTTTTATCTCCCGATACGATAGCCATCCTGCCCAAAGGTGGATACAGGTGCGGTGACAGACAATCTGCGAGAGCCATAAAATGGTTATTCTAGCTGCAAAAAAAAACCCAACCCAATATTAACATACAACACGCCTTCAACGGACGTGAGATTGAAACCCTAAGCAGGAAGGTGGACGGTTATTGTGAGAGGAAAAGGGAGATTTTTTTAGTTTGACGGCTGTTTATTCCACGGGTGTACACGTCTTTCAAACCATGACGCCACTATAACAGGGACGAAAGAGACGATCACCGAACGATATGAGTGCACTCTCTTGAGAGATTGATCATTTAGAGAAGCAGCGTACATTGTAACAACTATGAAAGAGTGCGACTATGACAAAATACTGACTGAAGACACGAAATTAGACATAGAGTTAAACAATCACAGTATGATTCAAACTGCCCCACTCAATCCACGTGATGCACTGTACGGGGGACGGTGTGAATCTATGACTCTACACTATAATACTAACCCCGACGAGAAAATAGTATATTTAGATGTCTGCAGTCTATACCCGTGGGTATGCAAATATTTTAAATTTCCTGTAGGCCACTCTATAAATATGTTTGTAGGCAACGACTGTCCCGATGACGTTGTAGACCGAGAGGGTATAATTAAATGTACAGTTCTACCTCCTAGAAATTTGTATCATCCCGTACTCGCCTACAAGACTCAATCAAAGTTAATGTTTTATTTATGCTCCTCTTGTGCAAACGAGATGAACTATGGTGATTGTACACACAACGACTCTGACAGGACTATAACAGGTACATGGAATAGTGGACGAGGTTCAACTAACCCGATATTTGGGCTACAAGGTGGTTAGAGTGCACGGATTTTGGGAATATAAAATTATCCAGTTCGACGCTCAAACCAAAGAAGGAGGACTGTTTGTCGAGTATATAAACAAGTTCCTCAAGATCAAACTGGAGGCGTCGGGATACCCTGTATGGGTAAAAACTGACGTGGACAAAAAAATTATGTTAATGCCTATTTCAAATCTAAGGGAATAGTGTTGGATAAAGACGAAATCGTTATTAATCCAGGAAAGCATGAACTTGCTAAATTGTCTTTGAAATATTTCTGGGGACGATTTGCACTGAACAACAAGAGGCAGACCATCATAGTGAAAAACAAAAACAAAATTTGACCTACTCACACCTCAGACACAGAGCTTCGCAACATTATCTTTCCTAACGACGAGGTTGTTTATGTCTCGTGGACGTCCCGCTAGGAAGCCGCTCTACCCCTGGACACGGTCGACGTGGCTATATCGGCGTACGTGACTACCGGTGCTAAAATTAAATTATATTAATATATTAAGCATTTGTGTGTTTATTGTTTTTACTGCGATACCGATTCTATTATCAGCGTGGTAAGACCGAAAGACACGTACGCGATACCGACAGGCGACAATTTGGGTGACATGACAAACGAACTGACCAGTTATTATGAGACAGCATACATTACAGAATTTGTTTCTGGTGGACCAAAAAATTATTTGTACAATGTGTTTGTTCCCGAGACGAACGAATACAAGTCTAATAACAAGGTCAGTTGTATAACGCTAATTTATGAAACCACAAAGATTGTAAACTTTGCGATTATTAAGGACATGATTTTGAAAGACATGGACCCCGTACACATGAGTAACCCTCGAAAAATTATAAGAAAAAAAGGCCCCATCGTCGTCTCCGGGAGGGAGAGAAACAACTATAATATTGTATTCACTAAGCTTAGGGGATTAAATAAAAACATATTCATACCCTACGGCTAGAGTTGATCACATTTTTTCTTTGATTCACTATCAAATACTCAGAGAAGAAAGGGAGATTTGGATCTAGCACACCACTACAAAAGACCGAGTCATTGGTCATTGTAATTTAGTATGATGGATAAAACCAACGCGTCCATCCTTACGTACTCTTTGAAGCAGGATTTGTGTCTGAGGTCTGCCAAAGGGTTAAATAATTTGCCTATAGAATTTATTAAAGCATACGCTTGTATAGATATCAACCGCACTTAGGGTTTAGCCTCTCCCTCTGTACAGGATGAATTGAAATATTACAAATATTGTGTGGAAGATTATAATAAGTGGATAACACAAATTGATGGACTCCCGTTTAGTGAGAAAAAAATGTCGAGAATGTCTAATATCATCTAAGACGAAACAAATCTATGTACGTGATTATTTTTTGTGGTCGGCCACGGTGGATAGTGACAATTCTTTGTTTTTCTTTGCAATTTGGTTCCACAATTCTATTCAGTCATGTCTAATGTCATCGTAGAATTTCAGGGGGTTAAAGATGAGAACGATATGGTCATTATTAAAGAATGTAGCGTTTTAGCTCAGTGCGGAAATGTGGTACATCACTGGACATTTAAGGCTCCATATTCGTTTTCAAAATGACCACGTCATATTCAAAAAAAATTGATTGGCTCACACTTAATCATCACGGCCTACTATGGGATGATGGTGATATGACCGCTAATAAATTGAATACACTTTTAAAAATGGCGACTCTTGTTTCTTCTATAATTTATGTTAAGGGGGAAGAGAAGAGAAAATTTATAATGGAAAGACTTGATAAAAAACATGTAATTGATATGTTAAAATTGGGCTGTTCCTCTTTGAAAGAACTGAAACATCATAAATATGATAAATGTTTCGGGCATAAATCTAAAAAATTAAATTCAATCTGTACGCTTTCAGATGTAAACTTTCTCGAACAAAGTGAGTGAACTTTTTATCAAGGGTAGTCATTATAGAAATATATTGGTTATTCTAATCATACAAAATCTTTGCCATCAGGGGAGTAAGTCTCGTGACATCTCCCCAAACCCTAAATACATTGTGGTTTTTAAAAACCCGTGGGATCAAACACATATAAACTATCTAGCTAGGTATGTCTATCAGGATAATCCATGCGAAATACTAAAAATATATATGAAAGCGACAGAATCACCTCACGGATATTTATTCTTCGATCTGAGTCAGAATGCGGACGAACGCCTGCGCTTCAAAACGGATATACTCAAAACTATTTAAAAAGTGTTTATTCCCTCTAGACTACTATATGAAACTAGTCAAGAAAAATAGGCATCTTCAGTTGGTGTTGAAAACGGCCAATACTAAATTGCACAAAGCTATTCCTAAAGTCGCTGACCCGTAGGTTGTAACAACACTTGGCAAATGTGCTTTAATCACACTAAACAATAATATTAAAATTATTAAAAAAGACATAAGCATAAATTAATAAAGTATAAAAATTGTATGTGGAAATTGGCTAGTAATGGTGTTTCGTTGAAGAGAAAAATAAATATCGCCTTTATTCGGGGGGATTTCTAAGCATCATACTACTGGCTAACCTTTCCGCTCTTGTCGGGAACCTTAATTAAATAATAATATGTCATAACTTAAACAGATGCTTCTCGTCCCATCAAAACTATTTCATGATAAACGCGATGACAAGTATTCTGATTTAGTACAGATGAAAAATATTCTTGATAATAAATCTAGAATCTTAGAATATTATCAAAGATTGGCTAGTTCTAGAAAGCTTCAACAGTGACATTTAACAAAAAGGGAGAGACCCAGATGACCCATAAAGATACCCATCGTGGGGCCCCAAGTATTAAGACGTAGACCGATCGACCTTGCACGAGCTAGCCAAAACGAAAAAAGTGACCTTCAGCTAGAAGACACCCCGTTTCACCTCTATTCCTTTCAGATGAAGTAACGTATGAAAACACACCTGTTAGAGACTCACCAGAGAAGGTGGACGAGGAATCATTGGAGGGGGAATCATATTTTGTGCCTAGATCAGAATCTAATTAAATCTAAAAAGGTTCCGCTAACCTATTCGGCACCAAATCCGGGAAATATCTATCCCCATACGTACACAGGGGAGTGTCCACAGCCCCTGCCTGTATTTGGAATTAATAAAGAGGGGGACAGTTTTAAAATTGAAAACTCGAGTTTTACCGTAGAGGATAACCATAGACATACTAATTGCTACGAGCGCTCATCGTCAAAACTTTGATCCTGACGGAAAAATAACGTCTAGTATAGGTTTGAAATAAAAAAAAATCATTTCGAAACTGTTTTCGTCCAGACCTTGTTGGAACACGCTCAGCTGACCGCCGTATTAAGAAAATTCTAATACAATTTCCTTCAACCGTCAGCATTTTCGTCCGCCGAGAAACTTCAAAAGGCTAGTCGAGTGGCTAAAATAAAAGTAGTGGAATGTTTAACTGGGCAGGACGCGTACACCCTTCACCGTAGTTTAAGAAAAAAGGTTGCCACGTAACCCGTACAGAGTGGATAATATCGACGATGTGTGGGAGATAGATTTAGTAGATATGAGAGCTTTAAAAAGGACAACAAGGGGTCAGCACATTCAACACTCACAACTACATGGATGTGATAAACAATTATATTAATTATTATATAATTATAAAATTATAACACTAGTATTCATTTGACCATAGGTATGGCTCCATTGTCAGTCAAGCCTATTCATGTATTTAAAATAATATTACGACTTCAAAAATAGTGGTCTAAAATTAAAATTGGGAAAATTTTGTTCATGGCGGGGGATCATGTGCACATAAGTAAAGAAAATTTGTTGACAAAGAACACGAAGTTAATTTTATCCAAGAAGTATTTAGCGTGGTTAAATCATTCCTAGACTTCCCCAACTGGTCTATTCGTTACAGGATATTCAAGGGCGTCCCATCGAGGGACATTTTTATAACTAGGAACTAATTCACGTTCGTCGTCCAACGATTTTTCAAATATATATAATAGTACAGAGTAAAAAGAACAAGAGCATTCAACATCATGTAGTCAAGGGGAAAGGATACGACAGTTCTTTTAACAGATGGACACCTGCGTCCGACATTGAACAAATATGAGTCACTTCTGTCGGATTCGAGCACCGATTATTACGAAATTAATATACTTTCTTAAACGACAAAATTGGCACAATCCAAACGGCTAGAACACGACCGGTGGGAGGTGGGACTAGCCGAATTATCATATCCCGTGGGTTTTGAAAGTCTCGAAGATAACATTTTATCCAAAAAAAAGAATTGACGGTAAATGTCGTAGTAACCCAAGCGGGATGTGTTCCGTTTCCTCAACAAGACTTCACATCCGTTCAGGATCTTTTTTAATAAAATTAAGAGTTCGATAAGTGATAAAGATGATCTCGGGGAACTAATATCTGAATTTAAATGGTATATTCTTCACAATCAAACAATGTTAACAGAGATTAAAAAAATCAAATGGTGTATGGAACCCTGACAAGTAAACCATAGATACACGATTCAAAAACACTATTTCATTTAAGGTGGCGAAGAGTAAATTTAAAATAGAATTTCCTGTTGGTCTCTATGTGGGCACCGGAGACTTAATTATGACCATTTGAAACAGACTACCCAACAAAGAGTCGATTAATGCGGTTAATACACGTATGAGTGATATAATGGGCAACGATATTAAAGGGGTATTTTTGAGACCTAATCGTAAACTATCCGGCTCTAGTTAAATCGAAACAGAGCCTTTTTTTGTGTACACAGACATTATAGGACCACAATTGCTAGGTGACTTCTTTGTGAGACCAATTAGAACCATACAGTTCCCTTCCGCTACCAAACATCACGAGATCTTTTCTATATTCTATTTTCCCGTCGAGAAATGTAATTTTGACTCCACAAGTATAGGCTTATACACAAAGTTTAGCGAATGAGGGAATTTTAAATCGGGTCCCGTGCCCACCGTAGTGGTTTTACATTTTAGAGAAAAAACTAGATAAATAGATACGAAGTTAGTAATTTAGCTTAGTCTTAACAATGGAGGGAGAGAGAGAACACATTGATTCCGTCTATCACGTCAGCTATAAAATACAAAGGGGCCGAGGACGTGGATCGTTCTTTGGCAGACTATTTCGATTTGTCAAAACGTTGTTTGTGAGGGGTGCTAGAACCATAGGAAAACTTGCGTTACAGACAGGTTTACACATTCTGGCCGATATAGCCAAAAAGGAACACTGCCAAAATTTTGGTGATATAGTTAAAAGGCTCGTCACTCAGATGGTCGAGGGACTCGGCTTAAAAAGGGTAAAAAAAAGAGTACACGACTTCATTCAATGGTAGGCACTAGAGCAAGAGGGAACAAGAAAGCTAAATAAGCTATTTTCGACTAATTATGGAGTGTTTGAAAACAGAACTCAATCTTTTCGACAGAAAATGCATTCAAACGGTAATTAAAAATAATAAAGTAGTCGAATACAAGCCCATCACTTCTATGGACAATGACGCTCAATAAGAATTCTTCTGTCCCGGAGACGGTGAGTACCTTCGCGACCTTTCTTCAATTAAATTATATCTCCGTATTCAACTCGTGAAAGGGGATGGCACACCGGTTGCGGCTGACAATAAAATCGAATGCGTCAACTACCTGATATATTCTTTATTTAGGCTAATCACTATATCTCTCAACGAAACACCTATTTCAACCTCGATAGACAACTATACATTTTGGGGCTTATTTAGAGACTTTAACTAATTACGGTCAAGACGACTCCGAGACCCACCTGGTGAATGGTATGTGGTTTTTGGATACCCCTGCCACTAACGGCGAACTCGTTGAATCCACAGAGAACAAAGGCTTCGCCACTATATTAGACTTGTTAAAACATTCAGTCGACTTGGTGGGACGTTTACATGCAAATATATTTAATGTTTCACAATTGCTATTGGTAAATGTATCCTTGCGCGTTAAATTAATTTGCAACAAAAGTGAGTTTTATCTGCTCACAGACGCAGAAAATTTAAATTCCGACGTGCGATTGAAAATTGTAGAAGCCATTCTCTTTGTCAAACACGTAGAAGTGTCGCCCACTATTTCACTCGCTATAGAAAAGACACTATTACAAAAACCGGCCCAATACCACATCAATCGGGTTGACGTCAAATCTGTGACCATACTGAGAGGATCCAAGTCTATGAGCCTAAACAATTTTATCCAAGGGGTTATCCCTAAAATTGTTTTATTCACTATGGTGTCTACCGATACGTTTGTGGGCAGTTTGAACACGAAACCGATTCTACTCATTCATAGAAACGTGGATAGTTTCGTCCTATATGTAAACGGGATCCAAAAACATTTCCCATTTTGATAAATTTTGACAACGTTGGCACGTCCACCCTCGCCTATCACACATTATTTTTGGGATTGGGCATACACCACCAAAATAATGGACATTTAATCACGTGAGACGTGTTCAATGAAGGTTACTTTATGCTGGCGTTCGACTTGACACCCGACAGTGCAGGACAGGACTCACACACTAGCCTTCAGACAGAGGGGAATGTGAGATTTGAGTTACAGTTCAAGACAGACCTTGATAACACCATAACTTGTTTGTCCTACTCTGAGTACGAGGGGACGATGGCGATTGATTCTAATCGGGAAGTGAAAATTAATTACTAGCACCATGAATTTGCATCAAATAAACACATTACTGCAGCGAAAATTTCGGGACATTTTCTTCGGACAAATTACCGTAAAATTTCACTCGTCCCACCTTATTTGTGGTCAATCTAGACACACACTAAACCCGGATCCCACTGGGTGGTTTTATATTTTTCCAAATTTGGGGAGTATTTTGATACATATGCCAGACGACCGAGCATAGCGATGACTAGAATCATGAATAAGCACCCTATATGATGGGCGTGGAATAGAAAACTACTCCAAGCCTTAGCGTCCAGTGTGTGTGGCCACTATAGCTGTTTTTTCGCCATTGCCAAGGCCACCGGCTGGAGCCTGAGGAGATTCATAGACCTGTTCTCCATCACCGACTATTGCTAGAACGACCAACTAGCCATCATGTAGTCAAACATCACTTCGGCTGCTGTCCAAGGTGTACGACAAGAGGTGTCCAGATTTGTGTTACAGCATTAGATCAAATGTTGTACTCGAATTTTATTTGATCATTTGTATTCAATTATCTGACAGATGATTATCCTGCCGGCCATCTTTGATTTTTCATTTATCGTAAACTCAAAATAGGAGTGTGTGGTCACTGAGATAGGACTGGTTTTCATCGACGAGCAACAATCCTCGTGCTATCAATTCAATAAAACCACCGGACTGTACTACTCCAAATTGGGGCCAATTCTAAGGCAAAATTTAGATAAAGCCGTCGTAACTTACAAATATAATAAACAAAAAGTCAATTTCTTTTCCCGTCTCACAGGGTGAACATTCATCCCTCTACGCGAGGACTATAAATTCCCATTTTTAAATTGGATCAACTCTAATTGTGGGGGAAGTACCACCTCTTGTCATGACATCACATCATGCGCGTTTAAAAAAATGCAAACGCCTTGGTAGAATTCGTGAGATTTCACAGCGTCGAGAAATTTTATAAATGTTGTCCAATCAATGAAGATGACGACGACGATACTAGCTTTAATTGTGATGACTGTTGATTATAACTAAACCTAGGGAATTATTTACTAATGTGTGTTTCAATGAATTCTCTATTATTTGTTTGGTTGAAACTTGGCTCTCTAGTGAGTATGTTAGTGATAATTACTTTCCCCCTAACTATAATGTTTATTTGTCTGATAGGATATAATATGAAGTCACTGTCTCAAGGGGTGGAGGTGTTCTTATTTCTATTAGTGACTATTACTGGTGTGGTCAGAAGAACTGACCTAGAGAATAACATGAAATGTGTCTGAATTTAAATTCCAACCTTTGACAACCAAAAACTGTTAATTGAGAATATATATCTTGCTACCCCCAAAACAAATGAAATTTTTAGTAATTACCTTATTTCTTGAAGGTACGTTAGCCAACTACCCCTTTCGTATATTATTCTCGGGTGATTTCAACTGCCTCAAAATAGATTGGAAATATCATCATGCCCAAAATATATCTCATGTATACATTTAATTAAAAGCCAATCAGCTTCTTGCATCGACTAATATAATAGGATTAGAACAATTTAATTAAACTTATAATAATGACGCTAACCTCCTAGACCTTGTTTTTGGAAATTTTCTCCACTCTTTGGTAACTCAAAGCTTTCAATCACTCGCAAATATTGACTTAGCTCATCCACTCTTATTGATTACACTAGATGTACCCACCCATAGCAGTGTCTTAGGTTCCACTCACCAGAAACATAGCAGTCTCTTAGGTTATACCCACCAGAGACATAGCAGTGTATTAGGCTTTACTCACCAGAGACAGGGCAGTGACTTATTTTCTATTCGCCAGGGACATAGCAGTGTCTTAGGCTCTACTCACCAGATACAAAACAGTGTCAACTAAAAATAATGCTATCCCCACCACATACAACGTGTTTCTAAAACATTGCATCAAACTTTGGCAGGATACTCTTTGGGTGAAATTAGAATAATTCTCATAAGCAACCTAGGGTCCATCTTCAATATTAAGGGCGGTATACACCCCTAAAGACAGAGCTAAAAACGACTGTTGTGTGAAATATTATGAAAACTGCTTAGGGTATTACAACGAATCTTTGTATACTACTTATTGAAACCTTGATCATTAATAAACTAAATGTGCTGTTACCGTTACCCACCCCCATCATGTAAAAAAGGGGGGGTTGTAACACATTTTTTCTAAAATAAAATATGTCAGAGTAAGTATTACCAATTTTTACTTAAGATTACAAAACAGGGAATCAAAATTAAAAAAAAAGGTGTCTTGGAGAAACTGTCTAGCTTTCCCCGTTTCTGAGATAATCATGCATGTTTAATTTCAAAGACAAGTGTTAATTCCTGCCAGGTAGGGAGCCAATAAAGCTGTGTTGCTTACCCCCCCTCCTTTCCCCCACTCTTATTATCACTATCTTCCCCTCCCTCCACGAGCAGACTGCATCAGTCCACACGACTTCACTGCATGTTGCGCGTATTACTAGTCAAATGGCAAAGTACACAAACGCAGAAATGACAGACATGGTCATGCTGTACGGTGAAGCTAGAGGAAACGCAAGAGCAGCTGCACGGTTGTACCACGATAGATATCCTGCGCGACGTCAACCTTATCACCGGACCTTCACCGATGTCACTCAGCGACTTCGTGAAACAGGTATATTTCAGCTACGAGGGGGAGCTGGTCACCCGAGGAATGTTCGCACTCCAATTGTCGAAGAAGAGGTACTGAATTATGTGGATGATAACGCGTCAACAAGCACACGTGCCATTGCGCATCAAACGAATGTGTCCAATTCCACAGTATGGCGTGTCATGCATGATCAGCTGCTGCATCCGTACCACATGCGCAAGGTGCAGGCATTGGGGCCAGCAGATTATGCTCCTCGACATGAATTCTCCGACTGGTTTCTGCAGCAGTGCGGAGTGGTTCCTGATTTCTCCACTATAATATTGTTTTCCGATGAGGCAACATTCACCAGAGACGGCTATTTTAATAGTACAAATAGTCACATTTGGAATGACGTGAACCCTCATGCAACTATCATCATGGGCAACCAGCATAGATTTTCTGTCAACATCTGGGCAGGCATTGTGGGTAACCATCTCATTGGCCCTTACCTGATGCCACGACGTTTGACTGGCCACATCTACTACCAATTTCTGAAATTTGCATTGCCACAGTTCCTCGAGAATGTACCGCTCTCCGTTAGACAACGCATGTGGCTACAACATGACGGTGCCCCACCTCATTTCACAAGAGCTGTGCGTGACTACCTCAACACTGCATTTCCTGCCCGATGGATAGGAAGAGGTGGGCCTGTTGCGTGGCCACCACGCTCTCCTGACCTAAATCCGTTAGACTTCTTTCTGTGGGGCTTTGTCAAAGCTTTGGTGTACGAGACAGCTGTTGAATCTGAGGAAGACCTGTTAGCCAGGATAGTTGCTGCATGTGATAAGGTTCAAGAAACTCCACGTGTTTTCGAAAGAGTACGCCAGTCATTGATACGTCGCCTCAATTATTGCAATAACGTTAGGGGCCACCATTTTGAACACTTGCTATGAATCTGCTTTTGAAGCTAGGAACTAAAACATGCAATAACTACAATTTGTATTTCTTAATGTAGCTTTCAATATTCCAGTGAGTGTAATGAATAAAATCCCACCCAAGTGTGAACTGTGTAAGCATAACTCACTAATGTAATAAATAGCAACACATCGGAGCTTATGAAGAAGGAAAAGTATCAGAGTTTCTCCATCATAACACACAAACCAGCCTTGTTTACCAAATGTACGTGATACATAGTCACACGTGCCGGTAAAAATGGTTAAACGACTGCATTGCGAAATAAAACTGCGATTCTGGCTGCCTACCTGGCAGGCATTTGCACTTGGCTCTGATCTCAAACTTGTGTGATTATCTCAGAAACGGGGAAAGCTAGACAGTTTCTCCAAGACACCTTTTTTGTTAATTTTGATTCCCTGTTTTGTAATCTTAAGTAAAAATTGGTAATACTTACTCTGACATATTTTATTTTAGAAAAAATGTGTTACAACCCCCCCTTTTTTACATGATGGGGGTGGGTAACGGTAACAGCACATTTAGTTTATTAATGATCAAGGTTTCAATAAGTAGTATACAAAGATTCGTTGTAATACCCTAAGCAGTTTTCATAATATTTCACACAACAGTCGTTTTTAGCTCTGTCTTTAGAGGTGTATACCGCCCTTAATATTGAAGATGGACCCTAGGTTGCTTAAGAGAATTATTCTAATTTCACCCAAGGAGTATCCTGCCAAAGTTTGATGCAATGTTTTAGAAACACGTTGTATATTGATTATGCACGTGGTGATAATTCAATCTTTACAGTGGTCTGGCCACTGCTGATTGGTCATGTGTTTATTCAACTAATTATGTTAAATTGGCAATAGATAATTTCACCAAACTAGTCCAAAGGAAAATTAAAATGCATATTCCTCAAATTACTATTCAAATTTAATCCAAATATCGGATTTGGTTTTCTTCAACGCTCAAATATTGTATCAGGAAAAAAAGTGTTCTAAAAAAATTCAAACAAACAAATAATAGTGATTTCTATTCACGTTTTTCACACTTTCGTAAATTAGTTAAAACAACTTTCACTATAGATAGAGCCGTTTGGATGAACTCAATAGAAAAGCAAACTCTAGTATTTTTGGAAATTTGTTCAAAATAATCGTGTGAATAAAGTATCACCGTATAGCTTAGAAATTAATGGCAATATTATAGCGGATCCTTTATTAATTGCAAATAAGTTTTGAACCTACTTTCATTCCGTTTATAATTCAGCTTTACCTGTCTTACCCTGCCCCGTTATTGAAACTAGCACGTCCTTGTATCCATTCCACATTACACCCTTGGTTGTTGCTAATGCTATAAAAAAATTTAGTTCTTCTAGATGTGCCGGGACAGATGGAATTCCAAGTTTTATTGTTAAAAGCTGTGGCAGCATTTTCAGCCATTTGTTAGTCTATATCTTTAACATCAGCTGGTCAAATGAAACTTTTCCTCTTACATGGAAACAATCTGTTGTCATACCTATTTATAAAAAAAAAAATAGGCAAAAGCAAATGTTCGTAGCTATAGACCCATTTCTCTGTTAAACATTTTCTCTAAAATATTCGAGAAAATCTTAAATGAGCATACTTTCCACTACCTTGAAAATAAACTTTCAGATAGTCAACATGGCTTTATAAAAATAAATCTACTGTCACTAATTTAGTAGAATTCCTTGGAAATGTTGCCCCTCGGCCCTCACGTCTCTGACCAAGGTCAGGTTGATGCTATTTATTTTGATCAAAGTAAGGCATTTGACTTATGTCAGCATAGTATTATTCTCTCTAAACTTAGTAATTTTGGCCTTTCTCACTCATATATAAATTGGTTCAGCAGTTATTTGCATAGAAGATCATCCACTATTAAAATTGATTCACACACCTCCAATACATTTTTAGCCCCCTGTGGCATACCACAAAGCTCTAATTTAGGTTCTCTTCTCTTTAATGTGTTTATTGATAACATTGGTAAATATTTGAACTCATCTAGTTATTTACTATTTGCTGATGATGTAAAATTATTTAAAACTATTAAACCAATTGCAGATTGTATCGATTTACAAAATGATATAAATGGTATTCTACAATGGTATTTTGAAAATGGAATGTCTATATTTTTTACTAGGAAAACTAATTCATTCTTTTTTACCTAAAAATTTGGCAATGATAACATAGTTCGCACCCTTTATATTAATAATTTTGGTGTTCTACTGGATAACAAACTTTATTTCTACTATCATGTTGACCATGTAGTTTTCCAATCATTAAAATTACTTGGACTTATTAAATTTATTACTTCATCATTTAAGAAAGTTGGCTGCTTTTTTTGTCCGTACTACGCTCTGGTTAGATCTAAGTTAGGATATGCCAGTGTTGCTTGAAATTCCATTACCTCAACTGGCTCCCTCTGGTTGTAAAACATTCACAGAAATTTTGTCGCTGCGTGCTATGATAAATTCTTAATAACCGTATTTATTATGAATATGATAGAATTAGAAACCTCTTAGGGCTCCAAAACCTCTTCTCGCGTGGACTTTATTGTGATGCCCTTTTTATATATATATATTTTTTCAATAGCAAAATTTCTTGCAAATTTGCCCTTGATCATGTAAGGTGTTCATATCCCTTCTCGTAATCCAAAATTATTTTTTCTCAATAACTCTTATAAGATGAGCCCAATAGGTCGTATCCATAGCGCCAGTTCTAGATTTGTCGAATTCAACTTCTATCATAAAAGTAAAGCTAAATAGAGAGTTATGTAAAAGGAACTCCCATATCAATAATTTAACATGTAGAGGTTCTGCCTATAATATTTAAATTTACAATATTCTTTTTATTTCTTGCATATTGTTACTGATTTTAAAATATATACTACTCTTTAGTTATTTGTTATTATTGCTATTTTTTATTCTCGTCATTATTATTCACTATTTTTTTGTAACTATTCATCCGTACATATAATTATTTAGCTAATATTGTTTATCTTATTTTCTCGTGTCATTATATGTATTTGTAAGGTACTTGTGTACTTTCCAGTGCTGGTCTCTTATAGGTCTTACGACTGTTGGCCAGCCAGGACTTTAATAAAGGAAATTGAAATTATTGTTAGGAGGTGTTCTGTCTTACGACAGGTCAATAAATTCCTTTTGTCAGTTAATGCCAATGCACCCTGTTCTCTGCATCCTCCTTCAGCTTTCAGGATTTCCTTGTTTCCTTTAAATCAACCAAAATTTGAATCCCCCTTCTTCCTAAGCTCCTCTTTCCCTCAACCTTGCCTTCTATGACGTCATGCAGATGACAGTTCCTCCTAAGGATGTGTCCGATCCAGTTTGCTTTGCGCCGAAAAATCAGATCCAAAATTGTTCTCTTCTTACCCAATCTTATTAGGACGTCTCCATTTGTCACCCTGTCTATCCATCTGATCTTCTCAAGTCTTCTCCAGCCCAACATTTCAAAGCTATGCAAGTATTTCTTTTTCATCTTCCTAAGAGTCAAAGTTTCTATTCCATACACCGTAATGCTCCAAATGTACATAGTATTTCATCAGTTTCTTCCTCAGCACCAAACTCAACTTGCTGGTCAGCAGTAACCTCTTCTTGATGAAAGCTTCCTTCGCCATAGCGATTCTAGAACTAATTTGTTTTGTGCAGTAGGCATTCTTCGTCAGCAGACTTCCCAGGTCCTTGAACTGCGCTATGTTTTCCAACTCCTGATTTCCAATTTTAATTTTCAGTGGCTCTTCATTTTTTTGAAATCGCCATCACTTTTGACATCTCGGTGTTGATCTCTCTATCTCCACTAGCCAGTCCATCATTTCCTGCAACTTTTTTTTATATTTAGCCAGTTATGCTAGGTCATCTGCGTATTTTATTGTGTTTATGACACGTCCTCCTCTCCTGAAATTGTCACGTCCCTCTAGGGCTTCCCTGAACAGCCACTTGCCATACAAGTTGGACAGACTGGGTGATAAAGAGCATCCCTGTCTCACTCCTCGTGCAACTCGATGCTGTCCCAGCTACAGGTTTTCAATCAGCCTTCTGTCCCTTCCAGTTGATGCCGATCTTCTTAAGTATTTCCATCAGATTCTTCCATTTTACTCTATTGAACGCCTTTTTCCAGTCAATGGAATCAATGTAGACTTCTTCCTTGACTTCCAGCTCTGTTTATGTAATTATTCTCAACATACCGATGGCATCTCTGGTTCCTTTTCCTTTTCTGAATCCAAATTGCTCTTCTGCCATCACACTATCTATTTTCTGTTCCAGTCGCCTATTGAATATTCTTGTCACGATCTTCCCCACATGAGAGATGAGGCTGATGGTCTTATGGTCACTGCATTTCTTGGCTTGCTTCTTCTTCTTTAGAGCCACGATGGCTACGTCTATAAAGGTCGTTATCCTGTTTCGTAGATCCTACATATATATTTGTCAGAGCTATTCATTAATGTTTCTTAGTTCCTCCAGCAGCTTACCTTCTTCACATGTCCTGTAGGGCTCTCTCCACTTAAATCTTTCAAATGCGGGGTCCTTTTTCGTCTTTCTTTACCTCTTCTTCTTTTTCAATCTCCAGGTTTCCTGGTCAATTATCCATGTTAAATGAATTGTTATAAAAGAATTTTACTAGACATAAAAGATAATCATATACCTACCTCCACCGTGGTTTGGATTCCGCGTTAAACTGTAGGTCCTCACAATCACCCTACATTAGCGTAAGTGCTTATAACCGAACGGGTAGTAAGACGTGGTGCTAATAATGATATAATTCTTACATCAATTCATAAGTAATATCAAATTTAATGTTCGCAACTATATTTTGACGTGATAACTACATAAGTAATATCAGGCTTGAGGGAGATATAAAATATATATACCTGCACTTGTGCGACACGGTCGACCTCGATCCAATCCTCCCCCCTTACCACCCTGCTAATAGCCAAGAAGTTAAGCTTATCGGTATTTAGAACATTGTCTTACTACCATTCAGGGGGACAAACCTTGGACGATGAGGGAGGAAATTGGCCACAAGCGTGAGATAAAAGCTGATGTTGACCGGGTGAAAT
>CABFWB010005624.1:20676-42772 GCA_902151455.1 Timema bartmani | reverse complement strand
GTTTTACAAAAAAAAAAAAAAATTGTACACTCGTTTTTGAGGTAAGAACTTATTTATAGGTAGTTTTGCAAAAACTTGGATTAGAAAAGTACACATAGGTAAAAAAAAACCTCTGACTCCCCTATACCTTACTGTACATTCATTTTTCAAGGAAATAAAATACAATTTTTTTTAGTTGTTCATAAACTAAGTAATTTCCATAATATTCATATAATTAATATTCAAACAGAAGATTTATATCCACGCATATACTCAACATATTAATATTCACGCTTGAAAAATTAGTTAAAGACTTTATGTAGTCACACAAATTGTCTCATTAACGTAAAAACAAAGGGTAACGGTCTGTACTCATGTTTGTTTTTAGCTCTAAAACTCTTTTAATAAACACGGTGCGCTAAGCTCTAGTGGGATAGCTCTTGTTTTCATGCTTATTCTACCACGTGTGATTTAATTAAGTAATCATAATATATATAAAGGTCAAACTCGTGTTTTGCTAGACAGTTGGGAGAGGGGGAAAGAAGGAAATGATAAAAAAGACAAACTAGGCAAAATCAACAAATATATTTTAATCTTTATTAAATTTATTTTTAAGCACTGCTTCTCTATTCATATTATACGCGTATGTACTAATTACGTCAATGAGTTAGGGATGAGAAAGGTTGTATTTAGAGGAAGTGTACCTGAATTTGTGCGTGGTAAGAGTGGAAACCCATCTAGGGAAAACCATTTAGGAAAAACCACCTTCAGTATACTCGACCGGGATTCTAACCCCGATCTATCCGTCATCGGCAGTCTTAGTCTACTGTGAGAGTGACGCCTTAGACCACGTGGTCACTGAAGCCAGTATTTATTAATTAGTACAGTCTTTAACAGCAGAATTCACAAAGGCTAAGCTAAAAGGCTTTACATGGACTGGATTGTCAGTGACGTGAAGGTCAGGGTTCGAATTTCAGCCAGGTTCACCTGTGATGGATGTATTTTTTTAATTTTAAGTTTTAAAATTATTAATTTAAGATTTTGTTGTACTTTTTTTTTAACTCCGTAAAACGGTTTTGCCTAACTCAATTCCATAGTTCCACATTTTGTGAGAAACGTTGTTAAATGTAAGCTAATAAGAAATTTATATATATTTTAATTATATAATAAAACTTAAAATGTAAGATTTTTAATTCTATATTAAAACATTGATTTCTCTGTCCATCATTTTAGAGTATATCAGATTTTAAAATAAAAATATCCTCTGGTACTGTGGTATTTCTGAACATTCTCAAACTTGTCTCTGTGCTTCGATAAGGGATTCTTTTTAGTGAAAAATCGGTCTTGCTCTTTTTAAATGTAGATATGTCCCGTTTGAAGCAGATAACAAATACAAATAATATTACGAGTTCCCTTAAGATAGGGAGGAGAAATAAACAGTAGATGGCAATAATTATGGATGTTTGTTTTATTGTGTTGTTTGAAAATTAAAGGATGCAATATCTTGAATCTAACGTCATTGTGTATCAGAAGAATAAATTTATGTTAGGTTAATATTAAAATATTATTCTTACAAGTCTTTTGTGATTGTCAGAAATGATCCTCAAGTTGTCACAAACTAGAATAGAAAATTTATCCATTAATGTTAATTATTAATATAATGGGGTTAAATTGTTTGCCTAAATATGATAATTTGCCTAGAAACATTTCTTATATTACTTTGGCACGCAAAGTTTACCTAAAGTTATATATAAGGTTACTTTTCAATAGATGATTTCATCTCTCTCTGAAAAAATTTGGATGTTGAAGTAACTTAACACTTAATGTTTGACTCAAGTACCAGTATAAGTATTCTCGGAGGCATATTTTATTCTTTAGTTGTTGTTGAGATTTGTTATTTTTGTACTTTAAAACTTGTACAACCGCACAGGGGACCAAGGTAACATATCTTTTTGTTTTAACACAGAGGTTTTCTCATACCCTCTCCAAACGAATCTGACAAAAACCTCGTCAGTACACTTGGCTAGGATTCGAACCCTGACCTCCTCCGTTAATGTAAAATTGGAATTGACGTGACTCAATCCTTTGTTTACGTGTCAACCGACTTGAGTAGCAAAAATTAAGGCAACATTTGTTGTATAAACAATCTAAGATATTTAGTATAAAAGTCAACTCAAACTGAATGTGTGCGTAGACAAATATAACCAAGAAAGTGTTACTTAACAGTGATAAGACCAGCATCGTTGGATATGAACACTAAACGTCAATATCATGTTGTTTGGTTGGGCGACAGGGAGCTCAAGCTTGAGTCCTGACTGAATATACTAAGGGTGAGCTTTCCCTAAATTATATTCTACCTTTCTACATTACTACTAAACTAGAGTAGATAAAATTCTTATAGCCCAGACGACAGTAAGACGAGATTAAAAAAAAAAGAAAAAAGAAACGTTGCTAAGAAATCCAATATGTGTACCACCATTTTTTATAGAGTGGTTTATTTCAGTTCCTTTGGCGTTCATAGTTTATATTCTCATTTCTACCTGTCAAATGGAAGATGCCATCGTGAGCAACGCTGACAACAAAAGGAACAACGCCCATGACTATATGAATAGTCGCGTCAGCACCAACGGTCACAGCAATCTCGACAGGAATCGCAACAAAGGAATTGTCAACGATTGCAACAATATAGGAAACGTCAACGCTCAGATCAAGAAGTACCTCAGAAACTGTCATCGACCCGGCGTGAACCGCCACGTCTGTTCCAGTTATGAACCTCGTGACAAGCTCGTATCCCTTCCCTACTCCAGCGACTGCAGTCTCTTCAATCAGGTGTGAGAACGGGTCTGAACCAGAGAGCTTCGATTCAGTAATAGGCTGAGAGAGTGGGATTAGAACCCCTTTACCGATATACCATACTAGACGGTTTGACATTTCGACCGCGTGTCTATAGGGGTGTGTTTAACAATAGTTCCTCTACGGGATTCTGTAGGTTCTGCTGATAGATTAGATCAAACAATGCACATTCTACCCCTTTCAAAAATTTCAAATTTTCTAAAATTAGTCCTTGGTAAATTATTTTAAATTTACTTATTTGAGACATTTTAACATACACTAATATCTCTCATGTAAAATAGTAGCCAGATACCAATTTTGAGCAAAATTGTTGAAGCTATTTTAAAAAATTTCAAATTGTTTACATAAAAGTTAACAGTAAAATACTACTAAATGTGGCTTAAAGAAAATCATACCTACAAATTATTTAAATTTTAAAAAACTTATCAGATATACATTTTGAAACAAGTCGTTGGAGATGTTTTAAAAATATTTCTAGTTAAGAAAAATCTTTCATCAGTCACTTCTTAAACAATGTTTTACCCCCCGAGAAACAGTAAACATTTCAATCCGTCATGTCAAAGACTCCCCAATTACATATTTTAAACAAAATCATTAAAACTTAATCTCGAAAAACTTGTAATTTTCAAAAATCACACATTTTTAAACCACGCTCAAACGAATTTTCTCCAAAACCCCCAATATACAATGTTATTTTTTAGGTTAAACACTTCCTAGAAATCAATTTTAAACTATTATCTTTAAAGCTATCCAAACAAAACAAGAATTATCTGATTTTGCCAATTTTATACTTTTCATGATAATAGTAGGTTTGTTGAATAAAAGTTTAAATTACAGTTTTAAACGTTAAAGTTGGTTAGATACATACAAAATAACTACACAACTATTTACAACAGCAGTAAATTTGTACTTCGACATTATACTTGAACGCGCTCTAAGAACTGATCTCAGGGAGCGCTCAGTGAGCGATCGATTGAGCGGATCTTGGAGTGTTCAGTAATCGACATGCAGTCGACGTCACGCACCATGGTGAAAAGAAAAACACATGATTACTGAAAGTGGTTCTGTGCAGCTATCCCCCAGAGTACGCAATAGTACAATAATTATAAGTTATCTTGGACGTATTTGTTGTGTTTGCTGTGTGAATAAGTTACGGTTACGTAAATAAATATATTTATCAAGAATTTCATAATTTTAAATAAGCCTTAAGGTAAATAAAATTGAATGGTTTATTTTGTTTAGAATGTTTGTTTTGCTGGGTATTATAAAATAAAATATCTAACACAGAATTAATAGAATATCTAACACTGAATCAACGAATTTGTGTTTATATGCAAGAAACTGTATTTAAATATTTTGGTTTGAAGTATGAATTCTATTTTCATGACTTAAGAATTTAAAATATACCTATAGATTTTTAATTAATTATCGGTGTAAAATATCTGCATGATAAGAAAACCAATTATCCTTGGCCGACTGTGCCAAATATCAGCTGATAAATCGGATCGGTTATTGGCATCGGCGCAGTCCTATTTATAACCCTAGATACCAAGATTAAGCCCGATCGGTAGATTAGTTTAGACTCTAGGCCGAAGTAAACACATACAAAGTCATATAGCATCACGTAAACAACGTTCTTCGGTTTCAAGTTCTCAGAGTTATTTGTTATGCCAAACATTTCCAAAATACCCATTTGGAACCAAATCGTTAGAGACATTTATAAAACATATTAAGTATTTTTATGATATATTTTCAGTAACATACACAAAGGAATTTTTACCTCAATAGCCAGCTTATAGTATTATTTGTCATACCACACAAACCTCACATCATTTTAAACAAAATCTTTATAGCCATTCTCAAAACATCTCAAATATTAAAAAATTCCCATTATTAAACAATCCTTCAAATAATGTTTGCCTAGTAACCAAAATATAAAATATTAATTTTATGTCAAACAAATCCCAGACTTGTATTTTAAACAGTATATTTAGATCCATTTTCGAAATGTTCAGAATTAAAAAAAACTTATCAGTAAATCGAACAGTTTTAAATTTGTTGCTAGGGACATACAGACAGACGGACAAACAGGAAGACAGTCACAGGGATATACATAATTGTAAAATAAACTATTTTGTTTTCAATGATTACAAAACTTTCTCTTGATATGAGAAAGGAAAAATAAAAATATAAAACCAAACAAAGCATAGCATTGTGTTTAGCCACTAACTGATTGCACAAATGGACATAATCTATATATAAATAAGTTTCTGCATAAAACAAGCGAAACAAAATACTATTATTATACATTGTTATAGAGTACATAACAGGAATATTAATTATTTCTCTGTGCAGTTAATTAATTTACACTTAATTTTATGTTTGGATAGTTCTAAAAATCCTTTGAAGATCCTTATGAAAATCCTAGATATTAAGTTCTAGTTTGATCGGTCAAAATGGTGTCGTCTTAAGACTGACATACGGCATTACAAAAACTACTCTTTAGTGAATATAATATTAACTAAGATTTTTAAAAAAATCCAAAAGATATTTAATTTACAAAAAGTATAGCTTATTACAATATACAAAGTAGAATATTAGAAAAATATAGACAAGTAAAATTTTCAATTTACAAAAAGTATAGCTTATTAAAATATACAAAGTAGAATATTAGAATAATATAGACAAGTAAAATGAAACAGACACAGTAACGTGATATGGAACGAATTAAATTTGATAGTATAAAACGTTTAAAAATGGTAATTAAATTAAAAGGCTGGTCAAATACACGCGATAAATAGACTTTAAATAGATATAACATATAAAGGATAAGAATTAAAATTAATATAAAACAATTTCGTTGGATCACAGAGGAGAAGCCGCCGTGATACAATAAAATTAGTCCTTTAACAAGAAATGGTGATTTAAAGATAATCCATAGTAACAAGTAATAAATTACATATTATAATAGATGATAGAGTGATTTCAGTGTGTTCAGGGGGTCATAAAACGTCAAAATTGATCAAAATCTCGATTTTTTTGTTACTATCACACTACATCTCCTGGGGGTCGCGAGTAAGTAAAAAGTTAGTACCATTTTAAGTTGCGAACGGACCAATTGGGAGTATTTTCTCTGAGAAATGTCGAGACCAGGAAATATAAAATGTATACTTACTTGCTAAGCTAGTAAATTAAAGAATAGGAAGACATTTTTACGCATCAATATAACTATTTGTAACAACACCTTCGAGGACATTTCCTGGTGCCGTAAAATGACACAATCAAGGTAATTGCGAAGGTTTGCTTTATCGTAATTGATAAGTCGTTTGTGAATTGTGACTTTATTGCTTTAAGCTGAGGGATTTAAAAGAACTTAAAAAATATGATTTTTATCTTTATACTGCGTGATAAAATGCAGGAAAATCTTGGCGAATAATTGAACACCTTTCTGAGGTATAAATAGTGACAGTTTTTTCCATATACCTTATAATCTTGATAGGCAACGTTCAGAGAAATATTTTATAGTAAAATTTCAAATAATGAGAGGTAAGATAAATATTTTAAAGTAATCGTTGATTTGGTATCCTAAATGCATTTTCTATGTTTTATTTGAAAACTTAATACATACAATAATATCTAAAGAAATTAAATTGAGTCAATTATAACTTTGAAATAAACTGCCTCACACTGCTTTATTTATCATTAGAATGGACATTTTTTAGGCTTTAAAACTACAATAGAAATATTCAATTATCTTATAAAGTTCTGCTGTGACACTGTTAAAACATTACTTTGATTTTGAAGAATTTTTTTTCTATTTTTCTTAAAATTTACTCTGATATCAGAAGTATCAAAAAATAGCTAATCTACCTTTTCATTACATATATTATTTGAATATTAAATTTAAAATCATTATTTTTAAACCAATAAGGTCATGTTGCTATAATCGCCTCTATTTTAGGGTGAGCCATATTTTAAAATATCAAACCACTTATTAAATTATGTGAGATTTTTAATCGTTTGCAACTTGTCTAAGCATTTCACTAGGTGGCTCTTTGAAGTTTGGAAAAACATTCAATTTAATTAATTTTTGATACACGCTGAAAGGGATATATTTAAATAAAATACTATTATTATCGAAACTTTTTTTACTTTAAATTTGTCAACATAGTTTAAAATTATTTCAGGGAGTAAAGCTCATCCAAAGGGTTAGTATTTTTCTGACCCGATGTTTGTGGTTTCAAAACTAGCCGGGGTTGACGGGTTTTTCTTGGACGGTAAAGATACGTAGCACAACTTATTTTGGAGGGCAAGTAAAGCCATCGGCCCCAAGTCAATTGTGTCTGTAAAATAAGTTTGGAAGTTATTTGTAAACAACTTTTGGTCACCGTTTCCCTCTCTCTCATAGAAATATAATTAATCAGCTAAGGACGTGCTCGTTAAACACATCAAATAATATATTTCTATTACTTTAGACCAGAACTGGTGGTCGAATGGTCTAAGACGTCATTATCAAAATAAAATGCGCTGCCGATGACTAAGAAATCGGGGCTATAATTCTGGCCTGGTAAAATTAGGGCTGATTTTCATAAACTGTTTTCCACTCTCCCTCTCCGCAAATGTGACTTTATTTTCTCCAAATTTAACCTTCATAATCTCTAACACATTATCATAACTAGTTTATTGACGCTACGTGAATGGGTAGGGAGATGCGTCGTAAAAATAAACGCATTTAGTAAAATACCAATATTAGTGTAATTTTTTCACTCGCATTAAATACATATTTTTAATATGAAACTAGATTTAGAATTTATGTTACAAAAAACATTTATTTATTAAGAGTGATTTCCTGGGAATTCCTCAACCCTGGAATAAAATACTGAATAATGGCTTTAAGTTATAAATAAAATTTGGTCAAAAATAGAAGAAAATTAAAATTGGGTTAGTTTTTAATAAATTTGGAATACATTAGTTATAAATTTTGCTTGACATTTCAGCAAACAAATAAATATTCAATATACGAGAGTGTGTGTATTCCAGTGCCAACATTGCCTGCAAGATACTATGTATAAGAAAGTGTAGCTTCTTGTTTCGTAAAGTATTATTCCACAAAACCATAAACATTAGCATTTTTCTTTACTCGCTCCGGTAACCGCATGGTATAAGGCGCGATTCTCGCAGTAGGCTAGACTTACATTGACGGGGAGTTCTAAGGTCTAATCTCAGTCGAGTGTACTAAGGGTGGTTTCTCCAAAATGATTTTACACTCTACCTTCACGCGAATGCGTGTACACTTCCTTTAAATATAACATTCCTCATCGACATAAAGATTAGTGCAATTAGTAGATAGGCGTATAACCCGAACAGGTAGTGAGTGATACGTGGTGTTAAAAAATATATATTTCTCCTTACTAAGATATTTTTTCAAAACTCTCCATGAAGTCACGTTTAAGAACATGATTTTCATTTCCAGCTTTGATTTTATTTTTTTATTTAAAACCTATTTTTAAAATTGACATCCCATAACGGTATACAAGCAAACTGTTTGTCTTGGTTATAGTAAAACATTATCGAGATTGATTATTTTCTTATGAAACGCAAGTTTGGCTGTTTCCTTTAAATCTATATCTCTTGGTTGATTTCCGTAGTATTTCTCACTACTACATGCAGCTTTGTAATTTTTCCTTATTTTACTATAAATAAAATATTATGTAAATAAATAGTGAAAATAACACCTCAATGCTGAAACCATCATAAAAAGATAAAATGGGTGAATTTTACAGATTCTATTGGTCAATTTCCCTGTCAGACTTATTACGCCTCAAGTGCGGTGCTATACTAAATAAAAGAAGACACCTACCTGACAGGACAATTTCACACACGCAAAACTGGCCCATTCCAGTTGAGTTAAGATCGTCTTGTTTTTAGTATAGCGCTACCTACTAGGCCCGACAGTGAAACTAGTCTTATGATAAAGTTACCAAATGCGCCCCCTATTTAACTGTATACCACGAACGTCACGCCGACATGAGTAAGGTTCGCTGTGCGTGCCACTTGACGACTGACTATGTATCCGATTGACGTCAAGGAAACAGGGGTCAGTGGATCATTTCTACTGAGCGAGGAAGTCTAATTTGTAGAATGGCACGTAGAAGGTACTAGGAACTTCTTTTTTATACCTCAAAGGGAAAAATAGATGTATGTAAACCCATAGCTCCAGGTATACTAGTGTAGATATCAAAAGTATGTTTTCGGAATGTAAAGACTGTGTGTTTTTTTAAAATAAATGTTAACTTTTGTGTTCAAACTGAATTTTAAATAATTTTTTAATTTAATTTAATTTTAGCACCGCGTCTTACTACCCGTTCGGGCTATACGCTTAAGTACTAATTACACTAATGAATTAGGAATTGGGAGGGTTGAATTTAGAGGAAGTGAACCCGCATTTGCGTGGAGGGAGAGTGGAAACCCATTTAGGAAAAACCAACCCCAGTTCACCCGACCGAGGTTCGAACCTCGATCTCCCCGTCCTCGGTATGGCTCAACACGACTAGCGCGTTAGCCAACTACGCTACCGAGGCGGGTTTTAAATCATTAATCTTTTGACTGTGCTCCGAAGAGAATAATTGTGAGTCCCTGCTTGGCTGGAATGTAGAATTGAGTTGATGGTCAGGGTCTAAGGGGACCGATCATCGTCGTCTCGGCTACGTTGTGGACTACTGTTAGTTTTCCTTCAGAAACACTTTGGAGTACCCACTAAATGAATTGCACTCAAGACACCGCTGTGCTAAGTACTCTTTGGTTAGCTCACGACAATGGAGTGCTTCGGTCGCAGTCATAGGACAATTAAGTCAAAATTGGCCTAACATTAAGGTTCCTGGGCTACCAAGTTGGTGGAGATTTGTTGATAAAGAGAGAAAACTATTCCCTGGCTTTAACTAAATTATAATTAATAGGATATGAGCGATAAAACCATAATAGGGGACTGTATTTTGAAAACAGGATATCAAAAGGGTAAGGCCCCAAGATGTAAACAAAACTAATAGTGCGACAGGCCGTACAGCTGTGAGACGTACAAAAAAGAATATTAGTACATTTTTCAACAAGATTTTCTTAACTAAAATTAGTTTGTATCAAATTCTCTGCACTACAAATATACGCTGATAAAATCTGAATCATTTTGACTCCCGGTTGGACTAGACGAGATATTAGTACGTCCAACTCAGACCTGGTTGGCCTGAGTGAGGTAAATCCCGAACAGCTGTAAAGGTGATTTTTTTCACATTTTCTCTACAGGCTAAATACTCGTGTAGTTCCACTAATTAACCTTTTCCCGTATTTATACGTCATTAAGTGTAGATATGTGGACTGGCCAGACAAATGATGAGACGTAGAGCTCATAAAGTAGAGTACAAATTTGAACCTATAACACAAAGCTATATCTTATATATTTTATAACTGGGTTTGCAGGTGTTACGGTTGTCCCACTAGGAGGTGTCTTGATGGGCCTTTTCTTGCTGCAAGGTGTCCACATGCAGGTACCCACGTCTTGTCCTGGGCTGAACTCCCCCGACTACACCGTCCACATTGCCCACCCCAACGACTGTAGCCTCTTCTACAAGTGTGACAACGGTCAACCCAGACTTCAGGAGTGCCCTCAGGGTCTTAATTTCAACCCGGTCCTCCAGGTGTGCGACTGGCCGTGGAGCGCCGGCTGTAAAACCGTGCTGGCTTCTAACTCTTCATCATCGTCGACCTTGACGCCCCCTAGACAGACAACACCACTCCCTGAGTCCGGCGTACCTTGCCCGACGGCTGGGAAATGTCCTGACGAGGATGACCCCGTGGATGCACCTGCGGTGCTACTGCCTCACTTGGCGGCTTGTGGGTCGTACTGTCGGTGCGTCAACAGGAAGCCTAAGCTTGAGGATTGCCCTGAAGGTCTGCACTTCAATGTCGAGCTCCAGCAGTGTGACTGGCCTCAGGAGGCCAAATGTCAAGGAGGTAACATATGTCAAACTTTTAAAGTCTGGTTAGATGGTGAAAGGAATATCAGGGTCTAAGTTCCGGCTGAGAGAGTGTACTAAATGGGTTTTTTCCTCTCCCTCGACGCAAATTTTAGTAAATTTCTTCTGAATTCAATTTTCCTCGTAAGTGTGAATATTTGGATAGCTTGAACGTGTAGAAAGGCTCTGTGAGCATATACATATATTTTAATTTAAATTATGATAAAAGGACCAATGAATGCTTGTGAGAATAAACTTAGAGTAAACGTAGGCGTTAAATACGCTATCTCGAATAGAATCAACACCATCTTGAGAGTAAGCGGCGTGTCTGTCTACTGAGTTAAGGGTCCCGGGCTTGACTCCTGGCATGGCCGAGAAATGTTGCACTGGTGAAATGTGGGTTCCCCTTTCACAGTGACGGCCGGGGTTCGGGTGTTGTGTTTGTTCTAGAATTAAGTTAATTTATATGTAGTGTGCTGATATAATCATTCAGTTCAGAAAGTGCACGTTAAATACCCCAAATAAATTAAACTGAGGAAAATACACCATCTTACCCATTTAACCGTGGCCATATGGTCTAAGGCATCACTATCTTAAGAAACTGGATTTCTGGTGATGAGGAGTTCGGAGTTTGAGTCCCAGTTGGGTGTATGGATTGGCGGTTTTCCATAAAATGTTTCCCAATCTCCCTCCCCTCAAATATAGGTACATTTCCTCTAACTCCTACCGTTTAACTACTATATCATAAGTATATTTAAATTCTAATAGCCTAAATGGGTAGTAAGAGAAAATACATATTTTTTCCTATAATCTGTACCAGCTCATACTCGATCGTGTGCGAGTCGTGTGAGATTTAGTAATTAAGACGCCATTGGATATGACCATTTACTATAATATTTAGTGATAAATAAAATGATAAAATATTAGGAAAATGGTAGAGCACAAATAAAAGTAACAACAGTGACACATATTTACACACACTTCAATATTTCGATGTTATTGTAGCATCTTCCTCAGGAAGTAGTAATTAGACAGTCTAATTACTACTTCCTGAGGAAGATGACAATAGCATCGAAATATTGAAGTGTTCTATCATTTTATTTATCACTAAATGTTTTTGCTCAATGCACTTTTTTCATACATAACATTTATAATAATAGTAATTATTTCTTCACAAAAAACCATTATTTCAACTAGTTTCCCTTTATTTGAGTATTGTTTATTTTGAATTAGATTTTGGGTATTTTTAATATTGTCTGTATATTTAAATTGGCTAAAACAATTGGTAAGTAACGTGCCTAATTTATGAATATTTAATATTTAAATTAGTTTGACTTGACACATTAATAATTTAACTGATAGGCCTAATCTCAGCAGAGATTCCCAAATTTTGAGTGTGAAGGCCTCTTATTAACATAATAAGTCATCGGGCTGTTCTAAATGCTAAGAATTGTGCTTCTAGTATAGTTATTGATGAAAATATGTGATGACAAACAAATGGTTCTAAATGGAATTCCACAATACTTGATTTATCTAATAAACATATTTAAGAGGTATGTGTGTATGTGTGAGAAAACCCGCTTCAGTAGCCGTTTGGTATAACGCGCTATTCTCGCAGTAAACTAGACTGCCGATGACGGGGAGATTGAGGTTCGAATCTCGGTCGGGTGTAGTGAGGGTGGTTTTTACGAAATGGTTTTCCACTCTTACTCCACGCAAATGCGGGTAGAATTTCTCTACATTTAATCTTCCTCATCCCTAACACATTAGCGAAATATAACACATAAGCCTATAACCCGAACGAGTAGTAAGACGTGGTGCTAACATATCTGTGGGAGAAACATAAATATTTTCTGGGACAGGTCCGATCAAAGTGGTTATAGCTTAAGATTCATGTTCGACCTTTTTAGGTTATTTCTGTTTATTCTCTTACATTTATTAACTACTTCTGAAAATTGAAAAATGACACCTGGACACGGGAATCGAACCTGGGACCTTTGGCTTAGTACGCCAATTCTCTAACCACTGAGCTATCCAGAATCCGTTTCCGTGTTCAAGGTCATTCTTCACTCATATTTTAAGGCAGAGTCTATGATGGACGTGCGGCAATCGTCGGCTACAAGTGTGCGATTTTATTAAGATCACGAGCTATCAGATAACTCAGCCATCTTCGACTCGGTAGTTGGCTTATTGCTGTCATTTGTAAGATTATTATAATTGTACATGGATTGAATATTTAAAAATCAAATAGCCAAATATATTATTTATACTTTTAGTGAGGATTTACTCCATTTAGATATCATATTCTGAAAATTGAAAAATAATACTTGGACACAGGAATCGAACCCGGGACCCTTGGACGATTCTTGGACAGCTCAGTTTCAGAGCATTGGCGTACTAAGCCAAAGGTCCTGGGTTCGATTCCTGTGTCCAGGTGTCATTTTTTAATTTTCAGAATATGATAACTATCTAGATGGCGTAAATCCTCTCTAAGATCATACACAATAGCTTTGGCTATTTGATTCTTGATTAACTACGCTATGATACTAAGAACTCAGTTCAAATATTTGCCTATAAGTCATTCTGCTCGTTTCGTGTGAAGACTAGTTTTCAAGAGTAGTTAACTATGTGAATTTGGGGACCTTTTAGAATTACTTTGTGGTTCCGTTAAGAAGCAGTGCGCTAGGGAACACCTCTTAGGATTGATTATACCATGTTTGATATGTATCCCATGTTTATGATACACTTTTGAAGTTTTGAAACTCCCTGACCTTCCAAGTTTGCTGATTCCCCCTCCCCTTTTTTTTACAGTATTTTATATGAAAATTAATTTAAAAATCTGGTTTTGATGGCCGCGTGGTTTAAGGCATCACTTTGTGTTAGACTAGACTGCTGATAAGGATATCAGGGTTCGAATCAAAATTGGGTGTACTGAGGGTGGTTTTCCAAAATGTTTTTTCACTCTCAATATGGGCAAATGCGAGTACATATTCTTTAAATTTAACCTTCCTCATACTTAACTTACTAGCGTAACTAGCATATATGTGTATAATCTGAACAGGTAGTAAGACACGGTACTAAAAATACTTAAAGATATCTATTTTTTTAAATTAAATTAAAACAAGAATTACATTATTCTACATTCTGCACCTACGTTTTCTAAGAAAGAGGTGCTATTGTATCATAATTTTTTAGTGCTTGCTTAAAAAATTACTGTTTTTTTCTCTCCATAATTTCAGTTATTTTCAGAAATCACAAAAAAAAAAGAGTATTTTCACAATTCTTTTAATAATTCTGGCAGAATTTATGCATAGATAATATAACAGAATGTACATTTATCATAATTTTGTATCTACATTCATATCGTAAACACTACTACAAACTTATTTTACTCAATTCGTAATANAAAAAAAAAAAAAAGTAGGTGATTGGAAGGAGCAGATGACAAGTTCTCAAATAAGTTTAACAAACACATTCAAAAACAGCTGTTAGTTTACAAATTTAGAAAATCATTCAGATATGTGTTATTCAAGATGCATTTTTCTGCTCTTTATATAAAATTTAATTTAACTGAGGTATCTATAATAGTTTACACTGGGTTAGTGCTCTTATACTTCGTATTCAAAATCCTATTGCAAAAACATTTAATAATTACAACGATTTAAAAATCTTCCTGACTTCTCCGTATCAAACCAAATTCCCTACACTTTTTCACTATATTCATACTTGTATCAACCCTTTTGGCATCATCACTTTATGTTTTCGATTATTAATCGGATGATTTGAAACAAATCTAACGTGTAGCGTATGCTATACACACGAACACGTCTCTCTTGATATTTTTGAACCAAGCTCTACTCACGAGTTTGTTTCCAGCCTGCCCGAAGCTGGTGAACCTACCTGGTAGCACCTGGTATCCCGAAACGTGCGTCAGTGATCTGAGCGCATCAAACGACACGTGCAAACTGGTATGCAGCTCAGGATACGAGTTGTCGGGCAGCAGTGTCGTCGATTGCACGGACGATGGCTGGAGCGGTACAGGGGGAATTGGTGTCATTCCCTCCTGCAAGAGTAAATACCTTTATCTAACAAATCACTCTTAGATTTATGTTTACAGCAATTTTTTTTCGAATCCAAAGCTTAATTTCACATACAAATGTGAATAAGAATTCCAGCACTCTTAGTCACACGAGCCGATCTGATCGGCTCCACTTTCTCTCGTTAAAAGTGTCACAAGCCAATCTGATTGGCCTTTCAGATTTGCGCTAGTTCTGGTGTTATTCAATAGCAAGTGTAGGAAAATAATATTTTACTAGAACTAGAACATTACCATTTATTATATAAAAGCAAATGCAGATACAAATATAATAATATGGAAAATCACCTCATAAAATAATAAATTGGGATATTTTTCTTATAAAGCCTTGAAAAAATGATGACAAAGCCGTGGGACTCTATGCACACGATTCCATTATAGGCGGGACAATAAAACTTGCTAAGTATAAGAAGTTAGCTCTCTCATATTGAAATGACTTTTTAAAATGTTGATTTGGTCCACATTAATTCCTTAGTGGTTGTAGGAAATATAAATAGCAGCTAAAATAAATTAAGATTCCAAGCCAAGTCTTTGTTTCTATTATCTCGAATTAAAAATGTTTTTGAATATCCTTAAGGGTTCTAGGGACTCAAAGAATTGAGGGGAAATGCTTAATTTTAATGCGTCACTTATTGTCTCATCAATAATTTGACTAGGATAGTCAAGGGTTCAAACCCATGGACTGACGCGTCACACTCGCCTGGTTTAGTTAGCAGGTAATGGGGAGTTTGGGATTTTAATCATGGCTGGATTTTACTAATCGGATAGCTCAGATGACTTTCTTCGTAACAATTTCCTAAATTTCTAGCTCCAGAGCAGTTAGGAGAGGACTTCATCGACAAGATAAACAAGACTCTATTCGGGGTGAACGCTAGTATGCTGTTCCTGTTGGACGAGTCAGGTAGCGTGGCGCCCTCTCAGTTCGAGATGGAGAAAACTTTTGCCGAGGCCATCGTTAATGCCTTCCCGTAAGATTTAAGCTATTACTATCTGATAAGTTGAATCGTTGGTTCAAGTTTTAGTTTACATAGTACTGGCAGTAAAGTCAAACTCTATTTCGAACGAAGACCTTAAATTAATTAATCTCGAAGTTTTAACAGGTTTTAATGAGATAGATACCCCCATAGGAGGGCATTTAGAAGAAGGCTTAAATATAGTTTACTCTGACTTACTAGTGGTGGGGATGTTGGGGCTTTTTATCTATATCTGTGAATAAACTTGCTGAAACACCTATTGTTACAGACTAAGTGAGACTCGTACTGCGGGGGTGATCAGCTTTGACCACAATGCCTTCGTGGATATTGAACTGACTGAGAGTTCTACCTGTGACTTTCAGAGGAGGGTGAAGGCCATCACTTACAGTGGAGGAGGGACCGATATTGAAAAGGTGCTCAACAATGCCCTATCAGAAGTGAACAGCAACTCCTTGTTCGATACAACACTCGTCTGTGAGTAACTAGCCGTTGAGGTATTAATAAATGCATAGTGGTTTTTAAAACTTTTACTTATGACAGACATATGTATTAGGTTAAAGCAGTGTATTTGACATGAAACATATGTATAAAGTGTATTTTTTTAACGTTTTTATAACCTAGTATATGTACAACAATTAGTAAAATATTTCCAATAAAACTCGCCCCAGCGCATCAGAAAAGATAAAACATAATCCATTTATTAGGAAGTAATTGAAATATAGGTAATACATTAAATATATTTATGTCACTACTCTCCTATTCGTAGGCAAACGTGTAAGGATGGCTTAGTGGGATGGGTAGGCAGCGGCAAATAATTGTGAGGTTCGTTTTGATCTTGTTTATTGAATTAATGAATTACTCTACTAGAGTGTAATGTGATGTAGAATTTCGAGCTAATTGAAAGAGTTAAGGAAAAGATTCTCGTTATATCAATGTCCCAACTCAGCAGTTCCACGCCCTGAACTATCTTCGGTGTTATAACTCTAGCTGGAGTCGAACACCCGAACACCCGGTGCTGCACAGCTGTGGTCTGGCTCAGACTTCTAAGAGGGATGGGGCGTCCTTCTCCATAATAAACAGGGACTCAAACTGTAGGAAATTCTCCCCACATGTTGCGGTAACTTGGTAACTGAGTATAAAAATCACGTCAAAATACCCCCCCTCCCAAACAGCTGGCGTTCTTCTACGGTTCCCCCCTTTCCTCTAAAGGTCTACAATTCACTCTGTTATGTAAAAAAAGAGGGGTGTTTTCCCTAAATTACTAGTTTTGCCAATACTCGATGTTATGACAGCTGGCAAAACAAACTAAGAGTGGAATTTTTTGTTCATATTCCTTCAAATAGGTAGGAACCTAATAAATATGTTAGATTTTTATTAATACCTAATCTAAGATGGATATGTTTATTTCCCACCCTTAACTGTCTCCTGCAGTTCTGGTGACTGACGGCGTGAGCTCGACGGATCCAACCGTCGTGGCAAGCGTCCTAAAATCGTCCGGTGATAACATCCTCTTCACCATAGGCGTGGCCAGCTACTCCCGTGACCAGCTAGAACCCCTGTCCTCCCTCTACACTGACGGTTCCACTCTCTTCTTTGGCATCTCCAGCTTCCAAGTGTTTGACATCATCGCCAGCTATCTAAAGACAGGTAGATAATTGTTCTTCACTCTTATACGAGCACAGAAGTATACCACTTATTCACTCATATTTAAATAGGTGGAGAACACCACTTATGTCTTATTTAACGACACGTCTTACTATTAAATAAATACATGGAGTTTACTCTTCTCCCCTCTTACATAAGTACAGACAGAGAAAACTTATTCATTCTTATCCAAACACAGGTAGAGAACACTTCTTCATTATTATCTAAACACAGGTAGAGAACCCTTCTTCATTCTTATCCAAACACAGGTAGAGAACACTTCTTTATTATTATCCAAACACAGGTAGAGAACACTTCTTCATTATTATCCAAACACAGGTAGAGAACACTTCTTCATTATCATCCAAACACAGGTAGAGAACACTTCTTCATTATTATCCAAACACAGGTAGAGAACACTTCTTCATTATTATTCAAACACAGGTAGAGAACACTTCTTCATTCTTATCCAAACACAGGCAGTAAATACTCCTTCAATACAAACACAACTGTAGACCACTTCTCCATACTTTATTCCTCTTTGGAATTTGTTTGCATGATTATTCAAAAAGACAATCCTTTGTTTTGGATTTAAGTGATCAGTGATAGAGCATTGCTTACTACCATTTATTTATTTTGTTTGTAAGTCATGTTTTTACATACCTTTTAAAGACGTATCTATCTACATGGTTAGATCAATACATTTTTAAACTTATATTTATTTTTTAATAATTTCAGCTTACAACACCACAGCTGTACAATGTAAGTACTGCACAATGTTCAAAATTTCTAAAATATACTTTGTTAAGTTTTAGAACAAAGTGAAATACGTAAGTCTATAAATTGAATATATTAACCTAATTTTATCTCAAATTCATGTTGTAGTTTTTATTCTGATAAAAATTCTTGAATTTTATAAGCATAGCATATACTTAATCTGAATATAAAAGTTTCTAAATCTATTTTGATATTTTATAATTCCAGTATTGTCATGCAGATGTCACTTTATACAGGTTATGTTGGCCCTATTTTGATATCAGCTTTACATATACAACGAATGTTTGTCAATGTTGGTTAGGATACAATATGTTTGTACCATAACTACCTAGTCATCATCTTTATAAAGATAGAGAAACTTTAAAGCAAATTTATAGTCAATAGAGTTTGCCATCAAACAACATACTAGATCTTGTGAAAAACACATTTTTCTTAATTATACGGCAGGAAATAAACACCCATTTTGTAACAAATAAACAAGATAAACTGTATTTAAAGTAATCAATACAACTATAGAATTAGATTTTGTAGTTTATGCTTATTAATCAATTAATTACTCAACAACAAATCTAAGGGACCCTGGTTCGTTTCCGGTTGGTGCTGAAGTGTATACTGACTAATTATTGTGAAAGGGCTAATTAATATAGTCAATACATATCTAGGTGCTAATTATGGGTGTACAGTGCTGCTAATTTTACAGTCCTAGATTAAGATTTTAACTCCTGAAGAAACATCAAATGTGTATTTATAAAGTGTAAGCTAGAGCCTAAATTAAGAATAAACAATTTAAACAACTTAAACCCGTATTGGTTTTAACAGCCATCTTGCAAGTTGTGCTAAAAATCTTGTATTAATAATTAAAATATGTTTTACATTATTTCAGGAAGTTGCTCCTACATTGTAGATGAAATTGAAATAAAAATAAAAATCTTAAAGGTTTCGAATATAATGCCCGAAGATAATTACTAATATATTGAGGGTGATTTTTTCAATTTCTGATCTCATACTCGCCCTCAAGGTGAATTAAATTTAGTTTCCTTAAAATTAACTCTCATCCTATGGTATTAGAAATTTTAATCTCTCAGGTATTAAAGCATTCTACTAAATTATATAATATTTAAAAAATAAAAACTAACATTTTGAGTTACTCATTCAAAACCACAGTAAAATTAAAGTAGGAGATTTTTAGGACTGATTTTTCTTAAAGGCCTGGGAAAAATGTTGTTAGAAATGTTCTGGTAGCTATATTTATTCAAATGGTAAAATAAGACCGTAAAACAATTAGATAAAATAATTTAAAAATAGTTTGAATAAATATTGATTTTAAACCAAATATTTACTCTTCTGCTAAAGCTATGTTTTATACTAAAGCTGTGCTTTCTGCTAAATTATATTTTCCGTTAAAGTTAAATTTGATATTAACTAATATGTTTAGATACCATAGTTACAGGATCCGTAAAGTGATTGTCTTTGTGAGTTGGCATTGGTTTTTTAATTTCTCAACTGAATTAATATTTTGGATGTGATTGTGAATATTTTTCTACCCTCCTACCAGGTAAATTCAGGTGTAGTTCCAACCTTTCTAATTCCTTATATAGCTTAGATTAGGTATACATTATTATTTTGTCTAAATGTTTAAATAACATCTGATTAAATTAGTTTTAGAGTTATTTTGTAAATGAAGCAACTAATTAGACAAAACACAACTCAAGTAAAGCGCTTTACCAAGATGCTTGCCTAGATCCTTGGAATTCTAAGCGCTATTTACACATATATTACCTCTTAGGTTGTGGTTAAATGTGTTAAATAATCACTTTAATCAAGTATTTTATGAGTAGCTGTTTTAGTAATAATATTTATCGTGCTAATGATCTTTTAGTGTCGACGAACCAAAAACCTCAATAAAAATAAAAAATAACTCGTATTTTCAACTTCAATTTCCTTAACTATAGTTCTCACCAACAGTCGTTAGATCTCTAAGCTTACATCACTAAAGATACATAAGAACAACAATATATAGAATAACTTATAGAGGAAAACAATAATTACAGCTAAACATAAAATTAAATGATTAAATGGAGACTCTTAATTTGATGTATTGAAGTATAGCAATTAGAATATAAGAGGGTATATATAATCAAAAAGAAAATTACAAAATAAATATTTTTATTAATAATATAATATATAGTTATTATCCTTAATTGTAAGGGAATTTCTTAAACAACTCTCTGAGTTTATCTCTTCTTTTATAATAAAAGTAAATTTCAGCAAATAGAGTTTGCGCTACGAATACAACAGCCAAAAGGTTTAATAAACTAGTAAGATTTCCTGATAAAAGATAATTTTGGAGTTTGAGAGTACCGAAGGAGCATGGCTACTTTCATGTTACAAGGGAAGATTTAAAGGAAATGTTTCTATTACCAATATTAAAAAAAAAATATTAAAACAAACATTTACAAGGAAATTCTTTAAGAGGCAGAAGCTATTAAAGGTTTTTCCTTTAAAGTTATTAAATGTTTTCCCTTTAATTTATACTATATTTTTTAATCTTTACTTTCAGGTCCATGAAATTACGAGAGTTAACAAGATCGAAGTTTTTATACTAGTCGTGTGGGAAATATTGCTTTCTTTATTTACTATTTCAATAAGTGCTTAGCGCCACTCTTAACAATTACATTTTAACGGGTTTTTATACATTTATAATTTACTACTTTGTTTTTGGATGTTTTAAGAAATAATATGTATTATTGCTTGCATTTAATTAGAATGTGATATATTTAATATAATACATATATCAAATAACTAATGACCATTATTAAAGGAAGATATTTTAAGCTACACATGTATTATACTTTTTCATTTATTTAGTTAATAATCATTACATACATTTTTACTGTGCTTGATTGTGATTTTACACCAATACATGTAAGATAAGTTACAGAGTATTAAAAAAACCGAATATAATAAAAATTTATTCAAACTAAGTAAGGAATATTCAATTAATTCTTAATCATACAAAACTGTATTTATAGCTATTAGTAAATTTGTCTAATAAAAATATATTAAGCTCTTGAATAGGAGTAAAATGTGGGCCATTCTAAATTATAAAAAAGAATAAGTATGATTTTTACTTTAAATTGATGCTGATTTGAAAATTTAATAATATGTTTTTAATAATCATAAAGAGAACTAGGTTAATCGTAAAAGTTTTTTTACCTCGGTATTATGTTAGATCTTCACATTTTATGTGCCCCCGAGCTAAAATAAAAAGTGTATTCTACAATTCTGTATGTTTGGACATGCATTCAGTTGATCCGAAAGGTATATCAGTCTTATAATACATTTTAGTGCTTATAAGATATGGGCACCAAGGTAAGACTGTTATCTTTATGAGTAAACAAAGATTAAACGGGGGGACAGCCTAAATGGTTTGATGGATTTCAATAAGCATTGTATTTAGAAGTTAATGATCACACTGTAACACGCTATTTTTTATATGCATGAACAAAAATTAGACATATGATCATTTCAGCCCTTTAATTGGGTTAATCATATGATGGATAATCCACTTTCAAGAACCATATGTTCAACTTGCTAATTTTATCAACTTTAATATTAATTAACACCAATGTAAATGCCTTATTAATTTACAAACATAATATACATGCGGGTAAAACTAATACACACTCACAAAAACACTACCAGTGAAATGCGGTAAATTGTATTTTGTATGTGTATAACACACACCACACCACACCACACCACAC
>CABFWB010005624.1:0-20438 GCA_902151455.1 Timema bartmani | reverse complement strand
CCCATACACCCGTATTCGAAAACAGCTCTCGACCTAATGAAACAAGAGATGCTCTCTCGATTTTTCAAACTGTTGGGTTTTAAACTGTGTCCTGCAAGCAATCATAGCACAGCTATAATCGCACGATTCAAAACTGTCCATAGAGTTTTTGCATTTTCACCCTCTTACAACAAGCTCTCAACAAGCTCTAAGTAAATGATAACTTATAGCAACTTAAAATGAAAATGAAATGTTACAATACCTTCAGACAAAAACGTAATTTTATTTTTAGATTTAAAATTACTTGAAGTTTATTTATTTGTGAAAAATTTGTGAAAAATCGAAATTATTCGAAAATAGATTTAGAAATAATGTTTCAAAATGAATATCTGCAAAGTTTTTAACACTATAAACAACACTTTATACTATTTTTTGATATATCAATTATTTAATGTTTGTATTCTAAGTACTTATTTTTAAAATTTTAGTGGTTTTAATATTTTGATAATATTTTTTTACAAGAAAAATAATATCGTGTTTTAATTTATCGGATAAAAATGTTTCAGGAGTACATTACTAATAATAAATTGTCGGTATATGTTTAGAAATTACTTTGTAAGTTATAATGGGTTACAATGGATGGAATTTACAAAAAAGTATGTTGGATACTATCACACAATCTACTTATTAGAACTTTATTTAATAGAGAAATTGGCGATAGCATGGAAGATTGAAAATTTGGTAGTTCAAAGCTCATTGAACACATTAAATAGAAACAATGGTAAAAATGAGCGAAGATTTGACGCTTTTGATTCAAACTTAGATCTGATTAATAAATTCGCTCTTAATTGGTTTGGATATTTCTTAAGATTTACATTTGACTCAAACCAAAAATCAGATTCAATTTTAAAGTGAGATTATTAGAATTTTAGAGGCTCACGTCTATTTTATAATATGTAGTTATAATTTTAGTACTTGGATTTTAAAAGTAACAAAATAGTTTTAATTTATATCTTTTGTTTTAACATCTTTTACTCTGGGTGCTTTAAGAACTCTAATAAATTTGAATTTATAGAATTATTATTGATATATTGTTTCTGGGAAATTTATTCAAGAAAATGGCAATACCATATCTAGCCTATTATATTCATATCTATATTAGATTTAAGTTTAATCTAATTTTAGGCTCCCGGTCTATAATATTGTCCATTTTGGTTCACAAAGCTAGTTCTTCGATTAGAGTTAAGAAATGAAGTATTCTACTCCACATCAATGTGCATATGGACTGAACGTAAAGTTTGAGTCCAGTTTTATGTTGGCGGGAAGATCAAGGTTGGAATCCCAATAGGAAGTATTTAGTGTATTTGTCCCTAAGAGGTTTCACAATCTCCTTCAACGAAATGACGGGTATGTTTTATCTAAATTTTCACTTACTCATCCCTTATTCATTAGAACTAGAATTAAATTGTATAGCCTTGATGTGTTATAATACGTGATATACGAAAATTAAACAAATTCAATAGGCCTACTTGGACAGCATTTTAAAATTAAAATATTTTATTCTTTTGAGAGCAAGCACATTACCTCGTTTTTGTTTTTGGCTATTTTTTTTAACACATCACAAACCACTCAAAGGCTTTATTTTGGTACCGCGTGTTAAACGCATATGGATTATACGCTAATGTGTTAGTGATGTGGAAGGTTGAATTTAGAGGAAGTGTAAAGACATTTGCATGTAAAGAGAGTGATGGACCAGTTAGAAAAAACCCACCCTCTGTTCACCCAAACAGGATTTAAATGCAGATCATCCATCATCGGCAGTCCAGTCTATGGTGAGAGTGACGCCTTAGACCAATCCACCATCATATTGGATAACATAAAGTTTACTAACGATTAATTATGAGTGGAAGATTAATTTAAAGGAAATTCACCCAGATTAACATGAAGATGGAATGAAAAATAATTTACTAATCATATTTATAACAGAGCATTACAACTGGGCCACGAGGCCGATTAGGTCTTAATCACACAGGTGAATTGGGCCACGTTCACTGACTAGGAGGATTATAAAAGATATAGATCTCTTAAAAGCTTAATAGCTTATTTGGAACACGCCCATAGATGATTTGCGCCACCTTCACTTTCCAAAACATAGACATATATTAATTTAATCTATTCCACCTTACTCTGCTTACAAGTAATACAATACATAATTTTATATGGATATTTTACTTGCTTTATTCAAGTTCGTCGTTGTTGGTAAACATTTGTAGGAAACTGCTTTTACAAACTGACACTTGGTTGTTAGGTTAGGTTAGGTTCCTAGTTAACCGACCGCTCGCTCGCAGCGCGGCTGGACGAAATGACGTCACCAACCTAGCAGTGCTGCGAACTGTACGGTGAGAGACGAGTTAGTTAAACGACAACTGGGGAGAGGTCAATCCCGAACCATACTAGAGCATTAACTATTTTACCGATCGGACTGAAACTTCGTTTTCATAAGGTTCTAGAGAAAGGTTTTTGGAACCATCCCTCTACCCCTAAAATTGAAGGGTAGTTTACTGAAGGAAAAAACAACAATAAATAGATATTTATCGGACACATTTCTGGATTTGATACGTTTACAGCCTTATTGAAATTTGCGGTGTTGTGTTCTGGCGAGAGCTCCAGAAATCGAAAGGGGTTGTTTATAGTTTGTTTATATGTCTATGCACGACCTTGTCTCAACAGGTGTATGTGGCCCAATTGGAATGCACTTAATCAATTAAGTTGACATGTAGACGTGGCCCAGTAGTATTGTTGACGTAGCCCAGTTGTAATGTAGGATTATCGCCTCCCTTTTCAAACGGAGATCATAACTTGTTTACGTGGCCCAATTGTAATGCGCCCATTTATAAAACTACACCCCAGGTATTTGGTTTGAGATTTGAACCTTGACCTCCCTGAAAGCGGAACACCCATATATAAGGTGGGGCCAAAACATTTAGACGGTTAGTAACTTAAAAATGAACACATTAATTGAAAAGTAAATATTCTTTAGCTGAATAAAATCCAACTACATACTACACTTTTTTCACTTTTTGAAGATAATGTCATTTAGGGGAGCTACATCGGACGTCAGACAAACCTCAGCACATTGTCCATCCCTTTCCTCATCATATATCGTTTAATTGTTTACAGCCCAACCTGTATCAATAGCTGGAATGACACCCTGTAACAGCCCCTAGGCTAGCAATTAACCTACTTTCCACATCTGGTTAATTTACCGTTACTCTCCGTCTCAAATCCTGGGGTTGTGTCATCCCCCCTTCCCCTCCCATCTCCCCTCCCCCTCCCATCCCCCCTCCATAACTAGATGCGTTACACACACCCTTTCTGGCTAAACGTTTTTATATTAACTAAGAAAATGTTCCACCATCAGGGATTCGATTCACACCTCCTCCGCCAGAATTAGATGATGGAGTGACCACAGGGATTCGAACCTCGTTATCTGTCGTGGTTCTTGCGCTGTGACAGTACGTAACGTTGATCAAGTAACGGTACATTACATCTTATTTATTAACGAAACTAAATTAAAATTTATTACTAGCCAATAAGATGCGAGAAAATATGTAGGCTAGGCAAAATGAAAAAAGGTTTTGTTGGTCGATCTGATTTTCCGTTTGGTATAATTAGATCAGGTAGAATATGTATCCGCATTTGTTTGAGGTAAGAAAATCAATCTCAGTACACCAGAACGGGAAGCAAACGCCGACCACCCTGGCATCGGCAATCTAGTATAACACGATAGTGATGCCTTAGACTATGCTATCATCGATTCAGGTAAACACTAAGTTTTATAAAACGCATTCCCAGTCAGTTTAATTTACTAATCAAACAAATTGAACTGTGACTAAAAAAATAGGGGGCCCAGTTTTAGAAAACACATGAAAAATATTCAGATATAAAATATATTGATTAATCATATGGCCTATCTTATTTAGCATATAAATAAATTAATTAATTAAAACCTGTAAGCTAAAACATAAATTACATATGTTTGGGGTGCCTGAGTGTAACCCCTTGAAATTGCATTTATTAAATCACGCGAACGGCGGTTATTCTCTTACTATTTAATCTGTTTTCTGTCTATCTGACTCACCAAGTTATAATATCTACCTCAAATCCTGACAGGTTAGTTTGCTTGTTGGAAGAGTATCAAAATTAATTCACTAATAAAGTGTTATCTTTCCTGATTATGAGCTAGTAGAAATGACAAACAAAGAAGTATTATTTTTAAATATGTTCTCAACTATATTTTGTTGACATAATAATATGTAATCACGAATACAATTTATGGGGCCTTTAAAACAATCAGTCAACGCTATGGACTTGTGTCGTTGGGAGAGGGTAATAACATGTCAAACAAGTTTTATTTTCAGAATAGATAGATAGAATAGATATATAGATCGAATAGATATATAGATAGAATAGATAGATAGAATAGATAGATAGAATATATAGATAGAATAGAGAGATAGAATAGATAGATAGAATATATAGATAGAATAGATAGATAGGATAGATAGATAGGATAGATAGATAGAATAGATAGATAAAGATAGATAGAATGGTCTCAAGCCGAAATTAGAGAAAGTGTACCCTCATTTACACGGTGGGAGAGTGGAAAGCCTCTCTAAATACGCCCAACACACACGAAGGAAACTATAATATATCCTTTAAATTGGATACTATGGTGTGGATTTGTTTAGCTTACTCTGAACATTTATTAAAACTTATATTGTCCATTTAGAGCCAACATATCTAATATTTATAACAGGAAAGAAGTAAGGCTGAATAAATTAGATTTACTAAGGGAAATGTATATCAATTTTTCAGAGTTGGAATTGTGAAACGAATTATGAAAATTTACCCAAAAATAACTTGCGGTGGGTTCAAACCCCGAACCATTATCAAAATTTGTTTCTAAAATGGAAACTTGGACGTAATTATCTGGTGATCTGGAAAACATTATATGAGCTCGACAATTTATTATTATTATTATTATTATTATTTAGCACAGCAGCTTACTACCCGTTCGGGTTATACGCTTGAGTACTAATATATTAGGAATTTTAAAGATTGAATTTAGAGGAAGTAAACACGGGTGGTGGGAGAATGGAAAACTACCCCTAGTTCACCCACCCGAGATTCGAAGGAAACCCTTGGCTCAGTGGACAGACACGCTACCAACTAAACTAAGGAGTTAGGTTAAATGGGTATCCTGGGAGTGTTTGACATTACAACAGAAAACTTATGGCCCTGAAGAGTTGATGGAAATTGTTTGGCGTTTAGGCTACTTTACAAATAACTTGAACAGATGTTGCGAGGAAAGCCTACATAAGGGTTTCTGCACCAACACAACAGTGTTGAGGGAGAGTGAGTAATCACCCTAATATTTTCCCTGGCTGTAATCACTCATGATTTGCAAGAGTAGGTCGGTAGGAATGGCACGCGTTACCGCTTGAAAGTCAGAAAGATGTTTGTTTGCGTCCTGAAAATACGTGGGTGACGGACATGTAGATGTGAATTTACTTTTACTCTTTGTGTCAAAAATAGTAATAGGTTTGTACTCTGAAGCGCCTCACCCCCATACCACAGCTCTGGATCATTAGTGAGGGGATTCTTAATCTATGCACAATCTGGTTTGCTTCAGTGGCCGAGTGGTCTAACGCGTCACGTCTGCCGTGGTATGGAGGGGAGATCGTGGTTCGAACCCGTTTGGGTGCAATTAGGGTGGTTTGTCCACTCTCCCTCCAAGCAAATGTGAGTGAACATCCTTTAAATTCATCATTCCTAATGCCCGATCGAGTAGTAAAACGCGGTGCTGGGACAGCTATAGTTGGATTTTGAGAGGAAAAACAAACCATATTTAGTAATTACGTCAAGTATTTTTATCTGCAACAGTCACTTGACCATGTATGTTTTGCCTTTCCTAATATTTTTCTGTTGCATGCTTGTTTATTTCATTGCAGTATCTGGGAGGACATTTGTAAGCGATATTGAAAATGGCCTTTAAGTTGAGTTTAGGGGAACTATTTTCGATGTTGTTCAAGTGGAACTACAATAATTAATACACCTACTAGAAAATAATAGTTTACATATATGTGTTTCATTTGTGTACTATAGAAATCGATGAAATCTTTCATCTAGTAGTTGAGTTGGCGAAGGCCAAATCCCTTATTGCCAGACAGGCGGAATACATAAACTCAGCCGTCACCCATCGCATGGAAGTCCCTGTACGACTACATCATCACGTCTTATTGTGAAGACCATAAGACACGTATACCTCTGCACATGTTGCAACAAGGGTGCCAGTGGAAACAGTCCCGTCCGGAAGACCAGCACGAGCTCCGATGGAGCTAAGCCTGAGTTGCTTCAGAATGGGGGTTCAGCAACCCCATCCACCAGCATGGCTTTTAATAAGGGTGCAATGCCCCCCTCTACCAGTGATGGCAACAAGACCCATAGATGTGGGTCTGAACGGAGGTATAATGCATCCCCCTGAAAATGATGACGAAATACCTTACATAAATTTAATAACGCCAACATCAATGCGGGATCAGCTGTGAATATATTGAGAACAAGTGTCATGAGGGTGTAACAAACTTAAATTTGAAAACATGTACGGTAAGCAAAACATATATATATACATAATATTAAATCTTGATGATGTATTATTATTAGAACAGCTTCATATCAAGCTACTCGGCTCGGTGGCGTAGTTGGCTAACGCGCCAGTCGTGTTGAGCCAGACCGCCGAGGACGAGGAGATCAAGGTTCGAATCTCGGTCGGGTGAATTGGGGGTGGTTTTCCACTCTCCCTCCACGCAAATGCGGGTTCACTTCCTCTAAATTTAACCTTCCCAATTCCTAATCAATTAGTGTAATTAGTACTTAAGCGTATAACCCGAACGGGTAGTAAGACGCGGTGCTAAATAATAATAATAATAATAAATAATAATTCATATCAAGTTAATTGGTAACAAAATATATTCATTAATGTCAAAAATGTACTATATATATATATATATATATATGTTAATTGAAAAGTTCATAATATTTGTAAGGTCAAAATATTCAAACAATTATTAGATAATTAAAATAGAATTATATTTTAGAGGTAATTGTCTTCAATTACTTAGTTGTAAAAATTCTTGTTTAACATAGTTGAATGATAAAGCTGACAGGTAAAACGTCCAAAAGTCTAATGAAGGTGTAACAAACATCTATTTGAAAACATATATAAAACAAAACATAGATAATAGTATACATTGGAAGTGTTAACAACTTGATGTATTGCTAGAACAAATTTACATCTAGTTCAAGAGTTAATTGGTACCGTATCAAATTATTGTCAAAATTGAATAAGAAACACATGCGGTGAAAAGGTAGTATATTAGAGGGAGAAAATCTTTGGGGGTCTATAATGACAAAATAATCTTATGTGTGATACTAACTCAATATTTAATTACTTTAATGGTTTGCAGGAAATATAGAAGCTGTTCATTTAATTTTCTATTATTTTGTTAGTGAATTTATTAATTAAATAAATTTGTAGTCCCTGCGGCATTACAAAACCCTAATTTGAGACAGTTATCAAATTTTATAAATATATATTAATGTTTGACGGAAATATAAAATCGGTTCATTTATGTTTTATTTGTGTTAAGGGAATTAATAACACACTATCTCTAGATATTTAAAGCGTTACAACTTATGAATTTATGTAAAAGTTATTCAGACGCCGTGATTTTTTAATAGATATTTAACTTATGCACTTATGTAAAAGTTATAAATTATGTCATCAAAATATATAGCCACCGTGATTTTTTCCTATTTAAAATAAATTCAAGTTTCAATTATTTAGTTGTATACGAAGTTTTATTTTACAGAATTGAATGATTATAATTTGCCTTAAAATATGAGTGAAGAATGACCCTGGGCACGGAACGAATCCTGGATAGCTCAGTGGGTAGAGCATTGGCGTACTAAGCCAAAGGTCCCGGGTTCGATTCCAGTGTCCAGGTGTCATTTTTCAATTTTGAGAATATGATATCTAGATGGAGTAATCCTCACTAAATAATCGCTTTGGCTATTTGATTCTTAATATAAATTTTACCTTAAAGTGATGAACAGCCTTTCCTCCGGTCTAATGCTCTTCCTATAGTTGGTGTTTCTCTTCCTGATGATATCCTCTATATTACTCTGGATGTAATGAAAAGTATCAACACTCAATCTTGGAAAATTGGCGAATTTTTCCGTATAACACTTCAACTCACTAATGTAGTATGTTAAAGAGTTTTTATCCCTCTTATTTTTCAGCATAGGGTGAACCCAGATACTTCGATCGCGTTTTTCTTCTTCATGAAGAATCTCCAAATATCCCCACAACAACAAAGCTACCTCTTCATTTCTAACCTCCATATTAGCGAATGCATATAGTAAGAAGAGAATGTCGTATCGTGTTTTGTTCCCTCGTGTTCCATGGTCAAACCTACCATCACACAAATTTGTTCCATGTAACAAAAATATTTTTGTTCTATTGTGTCTTGTTCGGTGCGGTGTGCATCGAGCCTTAATACTCCAAATCACTGAATGGCATCCGTGTGAAGTTTTTATATAGTACTCGTACACTTTTATGTTGACACTTTATATCCGAAATTAATTCAAAACCCTGGTTCTTTTTATAAAGTCGTGTTTTCCATCAACGATGACGTTTAGGTTTATTTTCACTTTCCATCATTAAAACACATAGCAATAAAACCAGCACTAAAAACTAACATCCGATTGATCTACATTTCGCTGTGACTGAGTGGATCAGACGATTCGCAGTAGAATTTGCTTTACACTACACCATTGCACAAACACCTGTTTGTATTCAGCTTTAAAGGGACACACTGTATTCTGCATTTTAAACTTCTTTAGGATTGCGGTCAGCGCAACCGGAGTAGGGATCGGAGGCTCGTCACATGCTCGACCAATCCATGAAGGGTGGTTATTATAGCGACCCATGTACGTTACCAGATTTCTTGAGTCCCTGAGTATGCTTGCATATTAGTAACACACAAACTCCCTCTATGTGGCAAATATGCTCCCCAACCTACCCACCATGCGGGTCCTAAAGCATATAATCAAACTTGGCCCTCTATCTGTTTTTATTACTGCATCTATTCATCCATCCAGTCTATCCGTATTCATTTACACTAAAGGGGTAGAAATGTGAAAGTTTGAATTTAGAGTGAATGTGATCGATTTTGATATAAGGAGCGTGAGAATATATTTGAAAATAAACCTCTCAGTACACCCGGCTAGAGTTAGAATCATGACCACCTGTCACTATAAAACCAGACTAGATGAAACTAGCGATAACTCGCGTGCTCAACGATGTGGGGTTGAACTTTATCGATTTAAATTTAATGTTCGTTTTTATCATGGAGATACATAGTGTCTTGAAGCTCTAGTGTGATTCAGTGAAAGATTTTGTTTTAGTCTGGTGGGATTTTGAATATAGCAAGTTCCTACAACTTTGGTTTATGTTTGATTATTAAAAAAAAAGTATTGTAACATAAGTGCGTGTGACCTGTTAGGTCTATGTCACCGTGTGAACCACGAGTTCCTTTAATGATATTGGGGTATGCTGCTGGTTAAACATGATAGAAAATGCACACGAAATATTCAAGGTTTTGATTATTAAAAATAAAACAACATATACAATGATTAAGAACCAATTAAACAAGTCACTAAATTAAATAAAAAGAGTCGTAATCAAGTTTATAAATCAATACGCTAATAAGAACACGTAAATAGAATTAAATTAAATAAACAAATAAATAACTATAAGGCACATAATAACTATTCAAATATTTAAAGCAATCACAAAAGTGTTAATTATTATCATATTTAACAATAGCAATCAATTTCTACGTCACCCATTTCATTCACTTATGTCGCCTCTGGTCCCCACGCACGTGATACTGTGTTGACCCGCGTTAAACGAACGCTTGACTCACTGACCCACACACTAGACACGCTGGCTTACACACTAAACACGTGTGGTGAATTTTTTTTATTTATTATTTATGTTTATTTTAATTATTATTCTTATTCTGTATGAATTTAGGAATGAATTTAATTTATAATATATATATATATATAATGTTGCGCGCCAACTACCAATCACTTTTATTTTGTGAAGTAGGTAGATTTTTATCATTAAACAAATTTATCCCCATAAACTGCTCAGTGATAAGACGAAAACCCTTTCTCTCAAGACCCCTGGACTTTACCTAAAGTTTTAACTCAAGTTGGACACTTACAACCGAAGACTTCCTGAAGCAGATTATTATTCTTGTCCTGGACATCCAATCTACTGAGAATATCTATACATAGGATGCAAGTTCAAAAGAAAAATACAATATACATTGATGTAATAAATAAACAAATGACACAATTAAATTTAAAGAATGATTGTAATTATTTTTGTAAATGATATCCTTAAATAAACCATACCTATTAAGGCATGCCTCCTATGTTATAAAATTAATAGGAGTATTGTTAAGCAATACTTGAAAATGTTAAACTCTCACTTGAATGGTGAGGGTAAAAACAATATATATATATATATATATATATATAATTATTGACACAGGAATATTTCTTTAAACAAAGTAGCATGATTTTAACAGAAAAAAAAGAACGATCCTTTATAATATGTAACAATAATATTATGATTTTTTAATAAACAAAATATTGTTCTGAGGTTGACAAACTGTAATATTTATGGTTTGAAAACTGAAGTTATTTATCCTTCTTTAATAATTTTAGGTATTATTGTCAATTATTTAAACACTGAACAGGATGATTATAGATGAATTTGATCTCACCCAAAAATGTCCGCTCTATTGCGAATGTTGACCCAAGGCTTCGTCAACAATTAAATTCCAGGTCTTAAATTTCAACAAAATCTTCCTTGTAAACTTGCACTTGACCTTCCTCAAAAGTTAATCCTTACTTTTAGTGAAGTTTTGGCTAATGAAAATTACAATTAATCTTGACAAAATATTATTAAAGGATCCCCAGATCGGGTCCTTCCTTACGCTTCCCGAAACAATTTTCCGAGTCCACAAACAAAAACTTTAACAAAACACAAACATGTTCTTTTTGTTTGTAAATAAAGAATCTCTGGTCTAGGAGAAAATATAGTCGCCGAGATTTATAACAAAGAATAAAACAAACAATCTTAACTATTTAAATATTGAAAGTATTACTATAAAGATAACTAAATATTATAATTTGGACATATGAACATGAGTCATCTTTAAAAATTAATTTAAATTTGGCACCAAAAAACCAAACGAGAATAATAATCTCATCCGCTAGGGCAATTATTTCTACAAATGACAGCCAGATGTTATAAGCGTCCAAGAACATAAAATAAATTAAGATCATAACAGTTCCGAAATAAACCACTCTCTAAAGCAGATAGCGTTAAAATCACCTACCAACAAAAATAATAAACATGGCGGGTTAGCAGTTTATGAATCAAAATAAAGAAAAATGATTTAATATAGTGAAATAAAGGTAAGTAGATGATATGTATAATATATATTTTAATTGTAAATGAATAAATAATGACTATTCGAAACTTTAGGAGTTGTGAATGAAATTTAAAACGAGTATACAGTAAAATTGTCAACGTTATTATATATTTGAAGAATTGAGTCAACTGACTATTACATTTATATTATAATTGATTCTTTTAACAAAAATAACATCACACTGTCCAACTGATCTCAAGTATTCTCCAGCACCACATTTCAAAACTCTCCAACTATTTCTTTTCCAGCTTCATAAGCTTCTGATCAATACAGCACGATGCTCCAAATGTAGCATTTCATCAGTTTCTTAAGTTCCAAACTCAACCTGCTGCTCAGCAGTAACTTATTCTTGTTGAAAGCTTCCTTGGCTTTAGCGATCCTCAGCCTGATTACCTTGGAGCAGTAGGCATCCTTCGTCAGCAAACTTCCCAGGTACACGCTTTCCAACTCCTCGGTTCGAATGTTACTGTGGGTGTCGAAGTCAAAGGGAAGGAGATTTGACTTTGGACTTAGACTTTGACATTTCAAAGCTTTGTACACCCTTATTTATAATATTTTTAGTATAAATATGCTTTTATTTAATAACAATCAATACTGAAATACCAGCACAAGTAGTCAATTGTTTCATCAATTTTAGAAGCAATATCTTAGAAAATCAAATTTTATTCACACATTTTCTTACAACATTACAACTCTGGACAATATGTTCAGCATAAAAGGTGTTTTATAAATATCTTGTATTAGAAACATAATGTTATATTTGATACATTATGTCATCTAATTTGAGAAGGGTGGAGAATAACTGACACTTCAGTTGTCTGCATCATTNCAAAAATAATATTTCTACACACATACTGTTATTAAAATAAACCGGTTCATTTATTCAACAATGACAAATACATTGTTATGATTTTAATAAACTGTATTCAAAATACACATCCTTACATTTAACAAAAATAATATAATAAAGTTTTAATTGATGCATTTAAAACATAGAATGTTAATTTCAAATAACTTGGAACATGAAATTTGTGCATGTTCATTAAATCGTACCGTAATACATTCACATTATGTATTTGTTGCAGTCACTGGATTTCTAACTTTCTTACTACCTTCAACGTACAAACAAAGCATATGAAGCCCATCATGAACATCAAAACGGTGAAAGTCATACAGTAAATATATATATATATATACTGTACATCAAGATTGATATTAAAGTGTTGTTTTTTTTCGGGAATGATGCAGACAACTGAAGTGTCAGTTATTCTCCACACTCCAGTATATATATATATATATATATATACTGCATGACTTTCACCGTTTTGATGTTCATGGCGGGCTTCATATGTTTTGTTTGTACGTTGAAGGTAGTAAGAAAGTTAGAAATCCAATAACTGCAACAAATACATAACGTGAATGTATAACGATATGATTTAATGAACGTGCACAAATTTCATGTTCCAAGTTATTTGAAACTTACATTCTACGTTTGAAATGCACCAATTAAAACTTTATTGTATTATTTTTGTTAAATGTAGGGATGTGTATTTTGAATACAGTTTATTAAAATCATAACAATGTATTTGTCAATGTTGAATAAATGAACCGGTTTATTTTAGTAACAGTATGTGTGTAGAAATATTATTTTTGCTCAGCAAATTTCCTTATTGGCCTGTAATAAAATAGTGTGTGCGTGCGTGCGTAAAACAGCAAATAGGCCCAATATAAATTATTGGCAAACAAGACCTTACTGTCTCAATTTTGGACTGGAACCAAATTTGACTCAATTTTGGAAATTTTTTGGTTGTAAACATGAAAAGTAAGGATTTTGAAATGCTAATTGTGTAACAATTTTGACAAACTGTTACTTTAAAGATTTTCATTTTAAGGGCCATAGCTACTGAGGAAAAAACTATACATGTACCTTTTCCGAGAAAAAGAAACAACTGTTTAGCAGCAAAATTATATGCATGTGTGAAGGTGATGTACAGTTCAATTTTCATAGAAAGGACATTTTAGAAAATACAAACATTTAACTATATTATTAGTGTTATTTTATACGTATTGGTAATATCTATTAAAACTGACACATGTAGAACACATGACTTGATGTATGAATACGAAAGTAGATCTAGTAATGCTTCTAATTTTCAGATAAGGCCCTTCATATGAAAATTTAACTGTAAATTTGTACATAATATATTACCCACCTAAAGCCGTTCCAGCATATACAAAGAAGATTGAATCGCAGCTTAGTTCTAGAAGTGTTGCCAACAAGATACTGCCACAAATCGTGCCAATCCGACCAACCATGAGAGTCAAACTCACTGCCATTGCCCTGCAATCAATAAAGGTTATTTTAGTTCAGAACCATGCTCTAGGAATATTAAAAATACACTTGGTTTTTGCTGGATAACAGTTCTTTAAACTAGGTTTTAAGCCTGTCTATGACATGTTAATATTATGGCAATACTACCCAATTTAACCAAACCTAACCAATTGCTATGCTCTGTTATCATGATATATCAATAAATTATAAAGCTAGACACATGTTCTGGCGAATTAAAAAAATTAAGTTGCTCCTACTGTAAAGATATACATATAAACTTTGTTAGATTTATTGAATAAAACAATACATTAATTGGGATGTGGAAAGGCAATGATATCTTCTGACATAATTTTGTTTTTATGTTAGCAAGTATGTTAGTGTATCTATACTTTTAAATGCCTTTAAAATGCTGATTGTATTTTGATACATATTAAGTATATACTAAAATAACATAAGTATTTTATTATGTCCCTACTTGTGTTGGGGCTTTATTTAATATTGTTGTTATCTGCTTCGGTAGCCACATGGTTTATGGCGCTACTCTCGCAATAGAATAGACCGTTGTTGATGAAGATATCATGGTTCAATCCCGGTTGGGTGCACTGAGTGTGGTTTTCCCTAAATAGTTTTTACACTCTTCCCACACAAATGTGCGTACATTTCCTCTAAATTCAACCTTCCTCATACCTACCCTATTAGCCTAATTAGTACATACGTGTGTATAACCCGAATGGGTAGTAAGAATCAGTGCAAAGTATATATATAGTTGCTGACAGTGGCATCTTTTATTTATTTATTTTTAATTTAAGCCGTGGAATCAAATTTTCTCAACACACTAAATTTACATAATTTACATAATAGCTTTTAGAAAATACAAACATTAATTTTAATACGCGGATAACGTCATGTTCATAGTTTTACCGTTAGTAATGGATGTTTTAGTAAAGTTTTAATATGTGTGGAAAGGTAAAATAATATTGGTTACACATATTATCGTTATAACAACGTGTAGTGATGTTTTTATACTCTTTAGAAATCATATGGTCTTACATATATCGCCAGAGATAACTTCATATTTACTCTAATGGTAAGTAAAAATTAATTTTAGAAAAAGTAACTTTATTATAATTTTGATGTACTTAAAACTGTGCATAACTATAAATTAACAGCATTAAGGTGGAATGAAAGTTACCGGAGTTGAAGCCAATATTTTTCCATTTATAATTTTTTGTGATGGGCGGGGGCATGAAGTAGAAGTACAATATTACTTCAGTAGATACATTTAATTTAATTTTCTACACATAATAACCTTCACAGTTCTTGAATAGTTGTGGGTATCTTATAATTTGGTAACCTTTTCTTTTCATTTAAAATTTTCTCATCAAACCATTATGCCCATGACAGATATTCAAGAACTGTTAATATTTAGAAAATTAAACTAAACATATCAACCGGGGTAGTAGTTTATTTATTTTTGCCAAAAAGTGTTTTTATACAAAAACTAGAATACTTGTGCCCTTCCAACCAACCTTTACACATTAAAATAATTAAGATTTGGATTCAATTTGGGGAAAAAATAAATTAATATTACAAATGTTATGTCCTCTTAATCTACAAATTTAACTTATGTTCTCAATTTCAGAGTGTTTAGTTTTTACTTTTTTCTTCACAATCATTCTAGCTAGTGGCTATGATTGTTTATTTCAATATTTGCCATGTACCTAAGATGCGTGGGAAATATGTCGATAACGATGCTGTTTGAAAGAGTAGTACATGGAGGCGAGTGTGATAGCCCAAATAGGTGTGACCACAAAATATAGCCCAATCGCACCAGATGTGGCCACCAACACACACATATCTGGACAAAGGAACATATTTTTACTAGGTCTGACGATGCACTTCTTAGAAATGGAGATTAAAATATATTGGTTCTAGTGGCATACAATATTATTAGTACACCCTACGGTGGTCGCATGGTCTAACGCGCTACTCTCGTGTTGGACTAGACTATCGATGATGGGGAGATTGAGGTTGTTCGAATCTCGGTCGGATGTACTGAGGGAATATTTTTCCAAAATGTGTTTTCTACTCTCTCTCAACGCAAATGCGGGTACACTGCCTCTAAATGTAACCTTAATAATCCCTCAAACCATTAGTGTAATTAGTACATAAGTGTACAACCCTAACAGGTAGTAAGACATGGTGCTAAGAAAAACTAAAATATTATTGGTGATAAAACAAATGAAAGAATAGAATTAGTTGTAAGACTTGTATGAAGGAAACTATTACTATTATTTTTACTATTTAAATTCATTTCGTATAATGTAGTCAAAAGAAGAAAAAAGGTGTTTGGTTAAGTCAAATGTTCATTTAAATTAAGTGGTAACTATTTAATACATAATGCATAGCACTCTTGTAAAGATATTAAACAACTGTTGAAATCACCGTATGAAGACAATAAAGCTATATGTTTCTACTGGAGAAATATTTTATTTCATTTTGGCAACAAAAAAAAGTTATGCTATATATATTTCAAAAATACTGCCTTACACTCTGCGCTCTCTACACTCCCACCTTAATATTAATGTTCCACTGAAATAAAATATTTTGAATATGAATCCAAGTATTTGATGGGTCAAATCGGATTGGTCTCCATTCATGTTATATAAGTAGTAATTAATGAGGGGAAAATGAATAATAATGCTGTCATGTCCCTAATCCCCTCACATTTGGTAAGTCAGGCACATCCATAAATCTGAGTGTACCTATAAAAAAAAAGAAATTAGCAGCACCGTGCCTTACTACTCGTTCGTTCGGGTTTTACGCTCATGTAGTAATAATGCTAATAGTTTTAGGGATTAGGAAGGCTATATTTAGAGGAAATTTACCCGTATTTGCTTGGAGGGAGAGTGGAAAACTATTTTGGAAAAACCATCCTCAATACACCCGACCAAGATTCGAACCTCAGTTCGGGTCGGCAGTTTTGGTCTACTGTGAGAGTAGTGCCTTAGACCGTGTAGCCACCGAAGTGGCTAGTGTACATATATTGAAGCCATTCGGGACCTGCACAAGAGTACTTACACATAGTATTCTTCTTGCCAAGTTTGTTGATCACAAATCCCATGGGGATGAAAACCGCCCCCGCGATTACTCCAAAGATCATAGGGTTGATAAATGTCTGTGAAGTGATTTGTATCACGCACGCAGGCTCTTCTAGAAGATCCGAATATATCACCTCCAACGACGAAGGCAATACTGGTGCTGTCATGTTGGCAGAGGAACTGCCGATGGCCTCGCACAGTCTTGACGGACCTTCCGGGTTCAGGTTATAGTACACGCCCAAGTTGTTGAACATGTCAGGGATCCACAGGGAGAGACTGTTTGAGCTGAAACATTTTCATTTCATTATTGTTGAATGAAAGAATAAATTGTACAATACATTCTTTCTCATAAATCATAGGGAACTCACCAGGCGTAAACAAAGAACATAAAGAGGCAAGCTATTGTCGTGTTCCGGAGATGAGGAGGTACAAACAGAGGGGCTGTTTGTCGCCAAATGCTCTTCATCACGTCTAGTGCAGAATTATTTTTCCCCGACCCTAGCGGAGAGGGCAACACTGCCACAGAGCCGTCGATTGTAACAGACAATACCTGAAAACCAACACACATCTATTTCTTCTGACGTGAGTTGATTGAGTACGCTTTAGTGTCCATAGTTTGTCTATTAGGGGACACGAGCTAATGGCAGTGTTTTGCAGTTTTTGTATCAAACTTTTTTTTTTTGCCAAAATAAACAAAATATCTTCAGTAAAAACATAGACTTAAATTTTTTTCCCGTGGTGATATCAACAGTTGTTAAATATCAGTCATAAGCATAGCAGCATTAAATGAGAAACCTTTTAAATGAAAAGAAAAAATCCCTTGACACATATTCAAGAACTAATGATATCATCACGTGAAGAAAATTAAACTCTTTGAGGATTGTGTAGGTTAAACTATGCATCCTGAGAGAATGGAAACTTGCATCATGAAAAGGAAATCACTTGATATGCCCCCGTCCTGGGTCCGTGTTGCAAAGCTTGGAGCAGTAGGCTAGTATCTAGTGTTACCAGTGGTACCGCTTGAAAAGTATCAGCCTGTGCCCAGTTATTTCAGGATGATGTGTCCCAGTTAGCTCAGGATGCTGTACCCTAAAGAGAGAAGGGTCCCGGATATAGCTCTGATGACTTTCCTGTGTGCTTATCACCCTGTGCCCAGTTATCTCAGGATGCTGTGCCCTAAAGAGAGAATGTTACCGGATATAGCTCTGATGACTTTCCTGTGTGCTTATCATCCTGTACCCAGTTATCTCAGGATGCTATGCTCCTAAAGAGAGAATGTTACCGGATATAGCTCTGATGACTTTCCTGTGTGCTTATCATCCTGTGCCCAGTTATCTCAGGATGCTGTACCCTAAAGAGAGAATGTTACCGGATATAGCTGTGATGACTTTCCCGTGTGCTTATCATCCTGTGCCCAGTTAGCTCAGGATGTTGTTTTCTAAAGAGAGAATGTTACCGGATATGACTCTGGCGGCTCTCCGGAGTTGTCGGCATAGATACGTCGGAGGATTTCCAAGGCCTCCTGTGACCTTCCCGTGACCAACAGGTACTTGGGGCTTTCCGGGAGGACTCGGGCTATGTAGAGGACCGTAATCAGTCCTGGGAGCGCTGTAACTATCACAAACAGCCGCCAGGAGCGGTAGGTGATCCAGGGGAGTTCCCAAGCCCACGTCTGCGGGATGATGAGCCACGCCAAGCCTTGAACAACAAGAGTTGCTCCGTTGATGAACTTGTAATGTTCACTTTACATACAAGCGTGTAGTAATGAAATACACTGTCGCCATGTTCGGTTGACACTGTTTTAATACTGTATTGTACAAAGGAGTGTTTTTTTATTTGGGGCTTTATCATTTTTGAATTTAATAATTAGACATACCTGTGATTAATTAGTTTAATTTACTATCCTTATGAATCTGAACAATTTGGTATGTGCGATTAGATATCTCACGTGCTGCTGATTTCCTTTATAGGGGGCTGTTTTGACTAAAACATGTTTGGATCATGATTGTGCCCTGCGCAGAAGTTTTAAGGTCCCGATCAGTGTGGGATTAAAAGGGACGTGCGGAAAAAGCTTTTTTTTTTGCAGTTTTTATGACAAAACTTTTTTTGGCCAAAATAAATAAAATATTGCTCCAGTAGAAACATAAGAGTTTAATTTTCTTCACATGGTGATATCAACATTTTTTGAATATCTGTCAAGGTTGTTCTGTAATTTAATAACAACTTTTTCTCCTTTAAAAAGTTTGTTTGATAATGCCGCCATGCTTATGATAGATATTCAGGAACTGTTGATATCATCATGTGAAGAAAATTAAACTCTATGTCGCTACTGGAGCCATATTTCATTTATTTTGGCCAAAAAAAAAGTTTTGCCATAAAACCTGAAAAAACATTGGCTTTTTCTTGCATCCTCTGCCATCCCACCTTAAGGTTAGGTAATTTTGATGAAAATATGTATTCTTATGATGCCTTAACACCCGGAAAGCTCAGCCTGTAAAGTGATGAACCTCCTTAAATGGACTTTAAAGACATTATTGACATGTTTGCTTCAAAGAAAGCAAGAGAACTTTGTATATAATGAGAGTTGTTTTTATTAATTATTTTATATAGGCTATTTCCTTTTACTTTGTTATTACTATATTTGTGTAAAATCAAACAGTTGATTGCTATTTAACCTTGTAACAGGGAATTTTAGAGTATCTGAATACAAATCTGAGCTAATTATATGAGATTCAACAGCCAATTTTCGCAAATAAAAATTTATGATAAATTAACAAAAAATAAAATGTATTTGTGGCTAAACCCATAGAAAAGAAACATTATATTTTTCACAAGTTTATTGAACAGAACAGAATTTTTAAAAAAGCTGTTGAAGAAGGAATAGGAGAGAATATAAGTTATATTTTATAATTTTTATCTCAATTAACTTGGATATATATATATATATTTTTAGCATCGCGTCTTACTACCCGTTTGGATTATACGCTTATGTACTAATTACGCTAATGGTTTTAGGGAAAAGTAAGGTTAAATTAATAGGAAGTATACCCGCATTTGCATGGAGGGAGTTAGGAAAAAATACCTCAATACACCCGACCGAGATTTAAACCTCTATCTCCCTCTCATCGGCGGTCTAGTCTACTGCAAGAGTAGCGCATTAGACCATGCGGCCACTAAAGCAGGCAACTTGGATATCGATGATTAAAAGTTGTTAATAACAAATTGCAGCCAAGTAGCAAAAGCAGATTTTTTTTCATAAAAATTTACCAAAAAACCCTGTAAGTATTGCGTAGTGATAGAGGGTGGCCCCATGCCTCGTAACAATGTGTATTTAAACCCCAAACAACAATGGCTCACCTGGGAGAATGGTCGCTCCGAGCATGATGG
>CABFWB010005623.1:27200-42784 GCA_902151455.1 Timema bartmani | reverse complement strand
AACTCTCACCTCTAGTTCTTATCTGAATAGCCTTGCTGAACATGCCATCTCCTTTCTTGTCTTGACTTAGTACCATAAACTCATAGATTCTTCCAGGGTCCAGGCTGTTAATAGTGGCTTGGGTCACTCCACGTGTCAGGATTTTCATGGTCCTCCACTGGGGCGCATCAGCTGGGCGATACCTATTAATACATAAACTCTACTCAGGATTGTCAACTGAATGGTACCGGTTCAAATATATCCATCGCCTACAGGGGCTCCTCAAGCGTATTGTGATATATATATTTTTTTTTAATCAGAGCGATGGTTAACTGCCAAGAGGAAAGTTCAGTATTGATGGTGACCAGCGGTCAAGAGTAGTATTCCTCACCAGATGAGGAATTCCATGTTAGCCCTGCCTGTGCCTGCCATCCAGCGCAGAGTGACGCTGGAGTGGCTTGCAGACGCCGTCAGGTTGTAAGGGGCCCTAGGGGACGTTGTCTCAATCGCGACCTCGGTGTCGGCAGTGATGGTGGCCACTTCGTTGGACGCCACACACGAGTACAGCCCGTCATCTGATTGTTGGATGCGTTCGATGGTCAAGTTCCCGTTTTGGATCATAATCCGATCAAGGGGCAGAGGAGTTCCGTCTTTCTGCAGTGTCAACAACATATGTGTTCACAGAACATATATTGTGTTATTAGGTATTTGTTTTACACACAAACGTTTATTTTAAAGACAAGAAATAAAAGTTAACTATCATGAAAGAGTTAAGTAAATGCCAAATCTTAATTAACAAATAATTTTTACTGTCAGAAAAACAATTATCTTTGTGTGCTCTAAACCCAAGGTATTAAACCTTTTTTTGTTCGCTTATCTTAAACTATGTGACCTCAGAGTTGTTGTTGTTGTTGCATATTGCAAGCTCTACATATTCTATAATCTATATTGAAAATAAAACTGGCGCTACCCGCTCCCGTGGTTGATTGGTCTAAGGCTCTACTGTCACAATAAATTAGACTTCCAATGACTGAGATCGTGGTTCGATCCTGGTCGGGTGTACTTAGGGTGGTTTTCCCCTAAGTGGTTTCCTACTCTCTCTACACACAAATCTGTGTACACTTCCTCTGAATTCAACCTTCCTCATCTCTAACTCATTAGCGTAATTAATACATAAGCATATAACCTGAATGGGTAGTAAGACACGATGCTAAAAAATAAATTCAGATCCCATGTTTTTACATCCAACTCTTTTGTGGCAAACCCTAAATCTGGCACCGACTATTCCGTGTTTATCATGAAATTTTTATAAATATATACACACATTTTATTATGTACCCCCTAAAATGTCTTCACATACCTTTGGAGACATGTGTACTCCAGGTTGAATACCACTGTTGTAAGCTAGTTTTAACCAAAGGATAATAATTTTATTTGACTTTAAAAAAAAATTAGAATGCAAACCAAATGTGATGCAATCACCTTGAACCACACGATGGTGGGTCTGTGGTCCTTGGTACCGTCCACGGCGTCGCACGGCATCTCAAGAGTATCCCCGAGTTTCTTCAGGTACAGGTTATTGGGGGTGATGGTGAAGACAGGGGCCTTCTGCACAATCACCGTCATAGCGGCTGAGGGTCCTTCCGTTCCCAGATCGTTGAAAGGGGTGCATGTGTAGTGGCCGGAGTGGATTTCCTCCACCTTCAGCAAGACGTCGAGGTTATACTTACATTGAATAACTGAACCCTTCCACACACACATGCAAATAATCTTTGTTGCCAACCTAAACACACGTGCCAGCTATAGCTATGTTTATTCAGGAGAATACACCAGTTGATGGCAACATAGATAACACGTTAGTACGACAATAATATATTGTGTGTAACAGTTGTGTGCAGCAACCAATTGTGTCTCAAAGTGACATTCACTGCTTGTGTTCTGAACGTAACAGGAAATAATATAGCATAAAGTTATTGAAAAGGGAAGTATTAGACAACATAACCTCACACTAACTCTACTGAAGAAAAGGGAAGTATTAGACAACATAACCTCACACTAACTCTACTGAAGAAAAGGGAAGTATTAGACAACATAACTTCATACTAACTCTACTGAAGAAAATGGAAGTATTATACAACATAACCTCACATGGACTGACCTTGCTGAAGAAGAGGGAACCATTCCTGCTGTAGAAGACGCCCTGCACATTATAAGGGTCATACAGGAAGCCGTTTTTATCCCATCGCAGGTTGGTGAGAGGAGGGTTGGCCCTGAAGTTGCAATCCAGGACCCCAGGTTTTCCAAACGGGAGATACACCTCCCTGGGGGCTGTCAGAGCTTTTGCCTTGTCTGGAGGAGATAACACAAACGTTATCAGTCCGGAATGTTTGGCTACTGTTCAAAATATAGTGTTTAGGGAGAAAATCCAGCCCCTCAAGTGGAAAACCGCTCCAACTTTCCGTGAATAGAGTGGATAATTGGCTACATTAAAAGTTTTGGTGAGTAGTTTAACATACAATTATTATAATAATTTTTTAGCACCACGTCTTACTACCCTTTCGAGTTATAGCCCTATGTACTAATTACACTAATGTGTTAGGGATTAAGAAGGTCGAATTTAGAGGAAGTGTACCCGCATTTGCATGTAGGGAAAGTGGAAAACCATTTAGGAAAAATCACCTCAGTACACCTGACCGCAAATCGAACCCCGATCTCCCCAACTTCGGCAGTCTAATCTTTTGCGAGAGTAGCGCCTTAGACCATGTAGTCATGGAAGCGGGTCTTCCGATTACTATCAACTTTCTTGCGACACATATGAATGTGTAATAAAGTATTACACATAATATGCTTGCCTCTACCAAGTCAGTCTACCAAGTCAGCGGTAGCATTTTAAACCTGATTGCGACTCGTGGATTTCCATCCTCTGTCCGGGTGATAAGATCTTACTTACAGAGAACGTTAAGGAAGGCACCCGCTGTCTGTCTCTCTCCCAGGCTATTGGTGACCACGCAGTGGTACTCCCCGGGGTCGTCTATGTCAGTCTCCTGGATTGTTAGGGAGCCCTCCTGGCTCACGGTGGATCTCTCCTCAAGGTCAGGTAATTCTGACAAGGGGACGCCGTCTTTGTACCAAGTCACTCTGCCATCCCGGTCCTTGGTGACACAGGGGAAGTGCGCAGGTTCCCCTTCCAGGGTTGTCTGGTTGATCGGAGGGATGGCTAGCAGTGTTCCTCCTGCAACAAGGACAATATAACGTAGATCTGTAAATAGATAGATATACACTCTTGTGTATCCTAATTAAATTCATCTTTAGAATAGCTTCTAAATAATCTAGTGGTCAGAGGTCCTGGCTACAGATCCATAGGTTCCGGCTTCGTTCTCTGGCGATTTTAGAATTTTTCTGTTAAGCAGTTGGTCCAGCACGGGGTCAAAACTAAGTCTCGGGAGGACTAATGAGGAGCTACTGGAATAAATAAGTAGCAACTCCGCTCTAAAAAACTGAGATTAACAGCCAGAGGGTTCATTGCGCTGACCACATGACACCGTCTATCTGCAAATGTTGGCACTATAATCGCTAACAGCGGCGGCTGCTTGGTCGATATAGCTCAATAGCGGGTTTACACCATGGAGTATATATCTTCTAAATTACCCTGCTTGTTCCAGCTAAACCCAACAGTTCAATAAACTTGGCTTGAAAGGGCCCACCTTCCCCAACTAAATCCTTATTATGACTTTTTTTTTAAGTTTAAATTGATAAAATAACAATCAACACCATTTAACCATGGTGTCTTGCCCGATTTGATCCAATGGGATCGATTTGTGCCTTCGTCAGTGTGTGTTGGTCTCAGTATCTGCATTCGCATGGAGGTAGAGTGGGAAACAATTTAGTAAAAACCACCCTCTGTAGCCAACCAGGATTCCTCTTTATCAGTAATCCAGTCCAACATGAGACTGAAGCATTAGAGCATATGATCACTGATGCGGGTTCTTCTCGTACAACTGTACCTGGAACTATGTCGGAGGTCGGAGAAATAGTTGGTGACCCTTGCCTAATCTTACCATCCACAGTGAGATGGTACCAGGTGCCATTCGGTCGAGTGCTAGGAGACCTGTTGGGGAAGAAGACGCTGCATTCGTACCAGCCCCCATCGGACTCTCTGATACTGGTCAGGTTGATGGAGCCACGACCATAAGGGGAGTCGTGAGGCAGCAGGTTGATGCGACCTTGGTAGTCGGGGGTGGCTCGCGGCTCCTCGTCTTTGTACCAAGAAAACACCACCGTGCCCTGTGCGCAAAGATATATATATATATATTCCCTCTCTAGACCAAACCTAATCAAGATTTGTTTCTGAACTGAACACGCTTGAATCATCCCTTGTGTGTGAAACAGTCCGACCGAGGGTGGTATTGTTTCTGAACAGAACACGCTTGAATCATCCCTTGTGTGTGAAACAGTCCAACCGAGGGTGGTATGCTAGTACCTACAACTCTTGGCGTTTAGTGCAGCGAGCAACAATGTTCCCATTAATTGACGCTGAAGAGCTAGTAACCAAAAAATTACCCAAACTAGTCCTTTCACTAGAGAAAACAAACTCACCCGGGATATACAGTAGAACACGTGGGTGGACGATCGCATATTTCAACACCAGCTATGAATATTTCGAAGAGTGTGTCAAACAAATGGTTAGGAAAGTGGGTGTAATTGTTTATTTGGAAAGGGGGGAGGGGCTAGTATAGGGCATTGATCTCCCTAGAAACAACTGTTTCTAATTATTATGGCCTTGTGTTTAGCTACTTCACAGCTACAACAAGTAATCTAATAACCCCCCTTAAATCCATGAGCTCTACTCGTCATTCTGCCGTTGAAAACTATGGATTTTTGTCCCCAATCAGCTGTTTCCGAAAACGTCACTACCTCCGAATTTGAGCTACGATGAGAAATCTACCCTGTCTGATCTGTCATCTGTGTAATATAATGATTTGATGAAGAGTATATTATATTTCATATACAATGACAATTTTGTTCCAAGTTCACATCACTCGTCGATGAGAAACAAGTCTGACATTATTGAGAATTGTTGGGCCTTGGTGACAACACACTACCGGAAGAGATTCAAATGGAACAGGTAGTCTAGTCTATTGCGAGAATGTCGCCTTGGCTTAGACCATTTGGCCACCGAAGCGGGTAGCTTTAATATTGGTATGTGACGTACTTAGAGTTGTTTACTATGATTGACAATGCTTTTTGGCAGTGTTTTCACTGTAAATTAAACTTTTTTTTAAAAGTAAATAAAAGCTTTTTATAACTTTTTTTTTGTGTGTGTAAATTTGTGAAAATGTTTTCCCGCTGTTTTCTAATGATGACTCGAGCGCTAGCTATCTCTGGTAGACCATGGTTCACAAACAGATGACAAATCTTACCTCTTTCTTCCAGCGCAGTTTGTAAGGTATCTCAATGTCATTGGGGAAGTCCAATTGACAGTTGAACACAGCATACTCGCCAACGTTGGCCGTCAAGAACGAAGCCCGTTTATCTTCTTCAAGGAGAGCCAGTGAGAAGGCTGAAATAAGATTCAGGAAGTTTAAGACCCTCGGGGGTGCGTAAAGGGTAAGACTTGAGCCATTGACAGAGGATTCTTTATTTAATGAGCGCATTCTGAACCAACTGATTATATCAGCACAGGGCTTATGAATTAACTAAAATTTAGAACAGACACAATATCCAGTCTTAGGCCGTTAATTCATCTCTGCACAAACATCTTAAAATAGGGGTGGGGGTAGGAGGTAGTTGGGAGGATTCGTTCCCTAGGCCAGAAGGGGGTCAGATGCTCTCCCGGAAAATTCTTGGAATTTAAATCCTTCTAGAAGCTATATAGAGTTTGTTTTTAATGGTAGATACAATTCAGTGCGTCCTTCTCCCACACACACACAACCGAATAATTATGTCTTACATGTGTGTGGGTGTGCCACGGACTTTCTGCCAGTCTTGGCTATCCTCGTCTTATACACAACAGGAAGTGTAGGGCGTGAAATACCCAGGAGGGACACATTTTAAAATAAATGAAGACATATGTATAAATCACAGAAAAAAAAAATATCGTCTAGAATTAGCAGATATGATTGGTGGTCCAAATAACAAACTTGGGAGATGGTAAAATTGTTCCACCCTCCCCCCCTCCACACATTCTCATCTGTTGTAGCTTTCAAATAAATAAATTATGAATTTTGAAAAAACTTTGAAAACTTTATACACTTTTTGTTTTGTTTTTCTTATATTTTTGTGCATTGCCGGCTTTCATATGCATATTTTAGAATTGGTTCCACTACCCCTGACTTGAAGGCAAGGCCGTAGTCAGGGGGGGTTCGGGGTTCAATCCCCCCCCCCCCAAAATTTTATGAACAAAATATATATGGCTTTATTTATGGTTCAAACAATATCAAAATTAAGGTACAAGTACAAATTAGGGGGCTGTGTTACCATAAAAATCACTTCAGAGAGCTTCCAGAGGTGTTGATTATTTAAAAAAAATTCTAGCCTTCAGCAGTTATGGTGTTATGTTGTAGTAAAAAACATTTTCATATAGCTTCTAGAGGTGTTTAATATTTAGAATTGTTACTATTTTTCGGCAGTTATGGTGTTATGTTGTAGTAAAAAAAATTTCAGATAGCTTCTAGAGGTGTTTAATATTTAGAATTGTTACTATTTTTCGGTGGTTAGGGGGTTATGTTGCCATAAAAAAACACTTCAGATAACTTCTGGAGGTGTTTAATATTTAGAAATTTTCCCAGCCCTCGGCAGTTAGTGTGTTATGGTTCCATAAAAGACACTTCAGAGAGCTTCTAGAGGTGTTTAATATTTTATAATTTTTCCTTAACTTCAACAGCTATGCTACTATAAAAAAAATGTGTAGAGAGCATCTAGAGTTGTTTAAATATATAGAATTTTTTTAGCCTCCATCAGTTAGGGGGTCATGTTATCATAAAAACACTTTAAAGAGCTTCTAGAGTTGTTTGGATATAGAGATTTTTCCTATAGCCTCCGGAATTTATGGGGTTATGGTACCAATAAAAAAGCACTTAAGAGAGCTTCTAGATCTGTTTAATAATTAGAATTTGTCCTAGCCTNGGAATTTATGGGGTTATGGTACCAATAAAAAAGCACTTAAGAGAGCTTCTAGATCTGTTTAATAATTAGAATTTGTCCTAGCCTCCGATAGTTGGGGGTAGTGTTTCCATAAAAAAACACTTCAGATAGCTTCTAGAACAGTTTTATATTTATAATTTTTTCTAGCCTCCATCAATTGGGGGATGGTCCCACCAAACCCCCCCTGAAATTATTGGCTGGCTATGGCCTTGCTTGAAGGGCAACTATTCAATTGTTGTTGTTTTTTTCTGGGGAGAGGGAAATATTTTTTATTTTATTAAATATTTTTATAAAGTTTTATTTTTTTTAATCTCAAATATGAAAATGTAAATGATCATCTGAGTATTTGTTGTATTTGTTGTTTAATATTTACGTTATACCTTTGTCGGTAACTTATAGTAAATTTACAAGAAGCCATCTTTCATACAAATCGATAATTCTATAAAACGCAACGAACGGCAACTACACAACACATTATATAAAAAGGAATATTGTAAATAGGAGAGGCACAATATGAGGAAACCCACAACGTGATCTACAATGGTTTGTGAGTTTAAAATATAAAACTTTCTCAACCTAATAAACCTAACCTTTCATGCTTCAATAATTAAAAGGCTCAGTTAATTTTGGACTATTGCTAAAACATTGAAATAGAACAAAGATGGGCAACAAGGTGGAGTGAGAGCAGTTTGGAGTAAAGGTAAAGAAGGTATTTTAGTACTTATTCTAGTCTTATCATCATTATTATTGTTATTATTATTATCGTTATTGTTATTATTATCATTATTATTACCATCATTATTATTATTATTACTATCATTATTAATATTATTATTACTATCATTATTAATATTATTATTATCACCGTGTCTTACTACCCGTTCAGGTTATACACACTTACACTAATATGCAATGGTAGGGTGATTGTGAGATGAAATGGAGGACCTACAGTTTTAATGTGGGATCTGAACCACGGTGGAGACCTGGCACTCCTCACATTCGCAAGTTGTGATTAATACACGCCTTGTCAGAGGTGAAGGAAGGGTTCGGCAATCAGATAAATTTGTGCCGGGACCAAGGATTGAACCCCAGACCCCCGGCACAAAAGTCCGACACCTTACCCCGAGACCGCCAGGTCACCTTCTAGTCTAGTCTAATTATATGTTGTTTTTTTCCTAGCAGTTCTTCTTATTACCTATTCAAGTTATATGCATGTGTACGAGTTATGATAATGCGTTGGAGAAGAGGAAGGTTGAGTTTAGAGGTATTATACGCATGGAGAGAGAGAAAGTGTAAAACCATTTTGGAAAAACCATCCTCAGTACACCCAACCGGGATTCGAACCTCAATCTCCCTGTTACCAATCAGTCGATTTTCAATAATAATAATGGCTTTGAGTAAATGTAAGACCCGCTTCGGTGGCCGCATAGTTTAAGGCGCTACTCTCACAATAGACTAGGCTGCCAAAGACAGGGAGATTGCGATTCGATCCTGGTTGGGTGCACTGAGGGTGATTTTCCTTAAATGGGTTTCCACTATACCTCCATGCAAATGCGGGTGCACTTCCTTTAGATTAAACTTTCTTAATCCTTACCACATTAATGTGATAATTACATGAATGTATAACTTGAACGGGCAGTAAGATGCGGTGCTAAAAAAAGTAATTGTAAGAAAAATATGTAATGGAATAAACTTTAAATAGTGGTGCAATTTCAGGGCTGTTAGGAGATAATGGCAAATTAGTGGAATAAACATGATATAACAATTACATTCAGAGATAAACAAAAATAGAGTATAACTAGCAATTTAAAAAAGGGGTTTATTTTTACAGTCATTGATGAACCAAATAAGATTTATAAAGTCAATTTATATTTATAATTTTATTTTGTTCAGTTGGAACATATAGATTTAATTCGGTAACATCTATTATAAATTACTTTCACTTTTATATTAATATGGCTATCAGGAAAGTTAGAATCTAGATTGTTAGGGTATAATGAGCTATTATCAATTAATAAAGAATGGAATCAAAGATCAAGAACAAGTTTCATGTTTAATGCAACTTAATGTATAATGTAACTTGAAAAACAAAAGCGCAGAAAAACAAATTAAACACATTATTTTTGATACATTTATTATATCATTTTAAATTTGAAACAGTTCTTTGTTTTGTTCAACAATGTCAATATACATCCAGTTTGTTTAAACATCCTCTAGGAATAAACCAGACTTGCTTGACTACGTAGCTGCGGTTAAATTGTCACATCAATGAGTAATTATGTGTGTGTATACATCTAGACCATGCTCTTAATTTTGTTATTGCCACAGCTCTCCCTAAAATACACAAATAATTAAATATTACTGACGTGAATAATTATATTTTTTTAATCTGATTTTTACTCTCTCTCTCTCTCTCTTGATCCTTGGGCAGTGAACCCCTAATATAACCACTATTAATTATTAAGTTTTTTTAACTTAGTTTCATCTCTCTATTTTTGTATTTTTTTTTTGCAAAATGACACGCTCTCTGGCACCCCTGGCTTTGACTGGGGGCACCTGGTACAGACTGCCCCCCTCATCCACTGCCCCATCTCATTCCATGCTCTCTCTCTTTCTCTCTCTCTATATATATTCAGTATGCCAACACTACCCATGTCTCCATGCTATTATACAGGGTGACAATAACTACCCACAAGTACCTTGTATGAAGATGAAGATTACAACCAGCCTCATCTTGGTCACCAGTCCACAGTAAGAACGTTCCAACTACCCACAAATCTGCAAAGTATAACAATTCAGCCACGTCTTCCAATAACCCTGAAAATAGATCAAACGTCTTAGAAATTGACATTATATTCGAGTTGTAGAACTAAATAATAATATTAATGATGCTAGTGTTCTCAAGACAGGTTGAGAGCTCAACAATGTGTATTGAATATTGATTGCTTGCTTATGACCCCGACTATATATTATTACTTTAGTAATTAGTATCATTCCAACAATTATGTAATTTGTAATTTTAAAATCATTTTGCAATATATATTTTAAAGTACTAGATGAGTTGTTTATTAGCCCTCACAAAAATAACTTATTTCAAAATAAGTAATTTATTATTTCTATATAAGTTTATTTGCTGTTAATTACTATATATTTTATTTGTTGAAAGACTTGTTATGTTTTTAGTTGTTGTTTTTTGGCTCTGCTATGAAGTTGAATTAATATGTTAATATATGAGGTTGGAAAAAATAATGAAATAAGAAAGTTTCAAGAATCAAAAAATTGAGGTTGAACTTAAGGATCAGAATCAATAATCGGAATCGAGATAAACAGGTATCGTGACATCTCTAGTTTTAAATATCTATTATAATACTATTATTACTAAAAGGTGGACAGACTGTGCGAAAGAATATCACTCAAGGGCATAGAAAGATAATTTTTCTAGGGGAAGGGAAGGTCCACTAGAAAATGTTACCATACCTTTGGCCTATTTAAGTTTTTATACGTATTTATGGACCATCTCTTTGGGGGGAAATACATAAAATTCCAGGGGGGCCATTATTATCATGTATAACACTGTCTGGATATACATTTTTAACAAAAAAGTTAAAGCGATTTTTGAAATATTTTGAATTTAAAAAAATAATAGTCTTATATGTAAACTAACTATAAACCAATTTTTTCTCTGAAAAACAAGTATACAGTGCTATTCATGTAAAAAACACTCCTATGATATATACTTTTCAAACAAAACTATAGAGCAATTTCTGACTAACATCTAATTTTCAAAAATTAGACATTTGTAAACTACCTTTAAGAGAATTTTCTCCCATAAAATTGGTAAACAGTATTACTTTTCATGTCAAATACACCCCAGGTATCCATTTTAAACAAAATTGTTAGAGCCATTTTGAAAAAATTTCAAATTCTTTCAAAAAGAGTTATCAATAAACAACCTTTATTTTAAGGACTAGAATTGAAATTTAAAAAAACGGCTGAAAGTAATACCATATAATATCTAAAAATCAAATTTGAACAGAATCCACCAAATCGTTTCAGTTGTGGTACCAGGTGCAGTCAGACAAATCGAGGGACACATTGATGTCCAGATACACTTTATTGGGTTCAGAGAGACATTAAATGCCGAATACTCGTCATAATCTCAAGGTCTTTATATTTTTTTTACAACTAAACAATTTTCTTTTTATATAAGAAAGTAAAAATAGATAAGTTAAAAAAGAATCAAGAGTTTTGTAAACAAAATCATATAATAATATTGTTATCTTAAAACTTACACACAAGCGAATATAATATTGTTAATATTAGCATCACTGGCATTGTTATTAACCGCGCCAGTGAGCACATGGTCAGGGTTTGAATCCTGGCAGAGTTTAGTGAGGGTAGTATTTCCTGAATGGTTTCCCCCACTCTTCTAATGTGCAAATTCGGGTACATTTCCTATACAGTCTACCTCTTTAATTCTTACAACAATAGCATAATCAGTAGGCTACTTATACGTATAACCGAATACAGTAGGTAATGAAACACGGGGAATAAAAAAAAAATCAACACATCTCGCCCCTTTTAGTGTCTTGTAGGCATTGGTTTCTACTGGCAGTTCTTTTACTAACCAAGTGTCAAGCGTGTATTTACATTTTTTAAGATTCGACATATGTTTATGTAACTAACACTAATATTATTTTAGCAATAGGTCACTACTCTTTTACCATTAAGTCCCTTCTCATAACACAACCTTTTAATAATTAACAATGCTGTTAAAATTTTGTGTGTAATTTAAAACTTTTCATAGTTACAAAATATTGTTTTAAGTAAGCAGATGTGTTGAAAGAATGGGTGGGGAAGAGTAGTAATCCTACTTATATAAGTTACAAACTCCTTATCTGACAGTTGCACAGGTTGTTCTTTTATTTAAGCTGCACTTCCCTCTTGTTAATTTCTTAAGCAAGAACTTACAGGGGATAGCAAAAAGTTTACCTCCTTTTCATGGACCTCACTTACTCGGCTCGTTACAAGAAACGTCCTTAGTTTTCCAATACAATATTTAATGTAGGAAAATAAAACATTTGAAATATACGACAGATATAATTTTACAGTCGAAAGTTCTACAAGGTGCATCTTGAAGGTGAATATTAAAATATTAACAAGTATCTGGTTGATACAATTTTAAACTGTAGTAAAAACACAACTATTAGCATTTTAAGTTTTTACAGACATATATGGTCCCCCTCCCTTTTAAAGGGGTCTAACAAATTCCAGGGAGGGTTTGAACACCTACCTTTCTACACCCTTGCTTTGGTGGCTGAATGATCTAAGTAGTCACTCTCATTTTAGACTAGGCTGCCGATGACAGGGAGATCGGGGTTCAACTAGCGGTCGGGTGGACTGAGAGTGGTTTTCCCCATTATAACTCCACGCAAATGTGGGTACACTTCCTCCAAATCCAACCTTCCTAATCCCTAACTCACTAGCATAATTAGTAAATACGCGTATAAGCTGAACAGATAGTAAGACGCGGTGCTGAAAAACACAAAAAACTACTGCCTTATTGGAACTTATACATTCTGCATGGGTTTTATTTCATTTAATTTATTGTACTCTTAAGAATAAAACGTTTGAAGGATACATTTTTGTATTACAGGTAAGTTTATGGATAGTTGATTGATGCTAAGTCAAGGAGATTGTACAAGTAATGTCCTAATGTATAAGTAAATTCCTGATAAAATAATATCTCCCCCAACACCGACCAAATCCATCTCATGAATGTTCATTATTCAAGTACCGAGATGAATCTAGTTCAAGGCTCCCTCCATTTCAATATTCACTGACAAACTCACGTCCGAGCTGTCCCAACAACTGATGTTCGTGTTCTTTATGACACGAGGGTGTGTCTGGCTACACCCAAATACTATTTGCATTGACCGCTAGGTGGACAGGAACAGAATTGGGAATAATGGGGTTGAAATTCGATCTCATTTCCTGTGATACCTGGATGTCAATAGGTGACTGTGGGGAGTGTATTGAGAGTAGAGAGATGTTACAAAAGGACTGTGAGGACTGTATTGAGAGTAGAGAGATGTTACAAAAGGACTGTGAGGAGTGTATTGAGAGTAGAGAGATGTTACAAAAGGACTGTGAGGACTGTATTGTGGGTAGAGAGATGTTACAAAAGGACTGTGAGGACTGTATTGTGGGTAGAGAGATGTTACAAAAGGACTGTGAGGACTGTATTGTGGGTAGAGAGATGTTACAAAAGGACTGTGAGGACTGTATTGTGGGTAGAGAGATGTTACAAAAGGACTGTGAGGACTGTATTGTGGGTAGAGAGATGTTACAAAAGGACTGTGAGGACTGTATTGTGGGTAGAGAGATGTTACAAAAGGACTGTGAGGACTGTATTGTGGGTAGAGAGATGTTACAAAAGGACTGTGAGGACTGTATTGTGGGTAGAGAGATGTTACAAAAGGACTGTGAGGACTGTATTGTGGGTAGAGAGATGTTACAAAAGGACTGTGAGGACTGTATTGTGGGTAGAGAGATGTTACAAAAGGACTGTGAGGACTGTATTGTGGGTAGAGAGATGTTACAAAAGGACTGTGAGGACTGTATTGTGGGTAGAGAGATGTTACAAAAGGACTGTGAGGACTGTATTGTGGGTAGAGAGATGTTACAAAAGGACTGTGAGGACTGTATTGTGGGTAGAGAGATGTTACAAAAGGACTGTGAGGACTGTATTGTGGGTAGAGAGATGTTACAAAAGGACTGTGAGGACTGTATTGTGGGTAGAGAGATGTTACAAAAGGACTGTGAGGACTGTATTGTGGGTAGAGAGATGTTACAAAAGGACTGTGAGGACTGTATTGTGGGTAGAGAGATGTTACAAAAGGACTGTGAGGACTGTATTGTGGGTAGAGAGATGTTACAAAAGGACTGTGAGGACTGTATTGTGGGTAGAGAGATGTTACAAAAGGACTGTGAGGACTGTATTGTGGGTAGAGAGATGTTACAAAAGGACTGTGAGGACTGTATTGTGGGTAGAGAGATGTTACAAAAGGACTGTGAGGACTGTATTGTGGGTAGAGAGATGTTACAAAAGGACTGTGAGGACTGTATTGTGGGTAGAGAGATGTTACAAAAGGACTGTGAGGACTGTATTGTGGGTAGAGAGATGTTACAAAAGGACTGTGAGGACTGTATTGTGGGTAGAGAGATGTTACAAAAGGACTGTGAGGACTGTATTGTGGGTAGAGAGATGTTACAAAAGGACTGTGAGGACTGTATTGTGGGTAGAGAGATGTTACAAAAGGACTGTGAGGACTGTATTGTGGGTAGAGAGATGTTACAAAAGGACTGTGAGGACTGTATTGTGGGTAGAGAGATGTTACAAAAGGACTGTGAGGACTGTATTGTGGGTAGAGAGATGTTACAAAAGGACTGTGAGGACTGTATTGAGAGTAGAGAGATGTTACAAAAGGACTGTGAGGACTGTATTGAGGGTAGAGAGATGTTACAAAAGGACTGTGAGGACTGTATTGTGGGTAGAGAGATGTTACAAAAGGACTGTGAGGAGTGTATTGAGAGTAGAGAGATGTTACAAAAGGACTGTGAGGACTGTATTGTGGGTAGAGAGATGTTACAAAAGGACTGTGAGGACTGTATCGTGGGTAGAGAGATGTTACAAAAGGACTGAGATGTGTATTGAGAGATGGGAGTAGTCAACATAAGATATTATTAGGCGGAAGTGGCCACAAGGACAAGGACATTAACTTCCTGCCACCAGAGTACGAGGTGCGCCACACTGAGCGAGTTAGCGCTAATGTGATAGAGCTTGTTACTCTGTGACCTATGACCCGTACCTCCCCCTTTCTCCTTAGTTGACCTTGACCAAGTCGTGGAGGAACCAGATCTGAAACTTACATTGGTACTTACTTTTGTCAATTGTTGCACCTGGTGTAGAATGAAGTAATATTAGTGATGAATTATAATATAAGTGGCATAGTGATGCTGAATTATACCTGAGCGAGTGACACACTGTTCCTTATAATTACCCAGATGAGACTACCATGTGTGTTATACCTGTTTGAGTGAAGCACTTGTCATCTTAATAAAATCACCATGAGTGTTATACCTGAATGAGTGAATCAGAGGTCCTTGTAAATTACCCTGATGAGATGACCACAAGTGTTATACCTGATTGAGTGAAGCATAGATAGCTGTAACTGCCCTAGTTAGATGACCACAAGTGTTATACCTGATTGAGTAAGCAGAGGTCCTTTTAAATTACCCTGATGAGATGACCACAAGTGTTATACCTGATTGAGTGAAGCATTGGTCCTTGTAATTGCCTTAGTAAGATCACAAGTGTTATACCTGATTGAGTAAATCACTGGTCCTCCTATTTGTCCTAGTAAGACTCCCATGAGTGTTATACCTGATTGAGTGAAGCA
>CABFWB010005623.1:0-26176 GCA_902151455.1 Timema bartmani | reverse complement strand
AGTGAAGCACTGGTCCTCCTTATTGTCCCAGCAAGACCACTATGAGTGTTATACCTGTTTGAGTGAAGCACTGGTCCTCCTTATTGTCCCAGCAAGACCACTATGAGTGTTATACCTGTTTGAGTGAAGCACTGGTCCTCCTTATTGTCCCAGCAAGACCACTATGAGTGTTATACCTGTTTGAGTGAAGCACTGGTCCTCCTTATTGTCCCAGCAAGACCACTATGAGTGTTATACTTGTTTGAGTGAAGCACTGGTCCTCCTAATAAGACCACCATGAGTGTTATACCTGATTGAGTGATGCAGAAGTCCTTGCAAATTATCCTGATGAAACTATAAGTGTTATACCTGAATGAGTGAAGCACTATACCTAGTAAGGCCACCACGAGTGTTATACCTGAATGAGTGAAGCACTATACCTAGTAAGGCCACCACGAGTGTTATACCTGAATGAGTGAAGCACTAGACCTAGTAAGGCCACCACGAGTGTTATACCTGATTGAGTGAAGCACTAGACCTAGTAAGGCCACCACGAGTGTTATACCTGATTGAGTGAAGCACTTGACCTAGTAAGACCACTGTGAGTGTTATACCTGATTGAGTGAAGCACTTGCTCTAGTAAGACCACCACAAGTGTTATACCTGATTGAGTGAAGCAGAGGTTGGTCCACCACTCTAGCAGTCCACTGGGCACAAGTTGCACTACCCTGCCAGTCGGATGGTGGGAGGAGCGGTAATTGACTGATTGTGCTAGCAATGGTCTGGACTGGCCCTGTTGAAAAGAGGCTGTGGGCTGTTGGAGCTCTCTCTCTCACACACACGATTCATCTTCTTTAATACACTCATGTACTGAGAGGCAACAACTCCACTAACTACCTGCACCCACTCAACAAGGAAATAGTTCGTAATAATGTGTCACATTGAGCACAAGCCAGTAACTACATAAAGAAATTATGACACAGACCATTAGCTACCTAAAGAAGTTAGGAATTTTACATTGAACACGTGCCATAAGCTACCCAAATAGATTATGAATTTTACATTGGACACAGGCCAGTAACTACCTAATGAAGCTATGAATTTTACACTAAACACGGGCCATTGGCTACCTAAAGAAGTTATGAATTTTACATTGGACACAGGCCAGTAACTACCTAATGAAGCTATGAATTTTACACTAAACACAGGCCATTGGCTACCTAAAGAAGTTATGAATTTTACATTGAACACAGGCCAGTAACTACCTAATGAAGCTATGAATTTTACACTAAACACAGGCCAGTAGCTACCTAAAGAAGTTATTAATTTTACACTAAACACAGGCCAGTAACTACCTAATGAAGTTGAGAAGTTTACATTGAACACAGTCCATTAGTTACCTAAATAAGTTATGAATTTTACATTGAACACAGGCCAGTAACTACCTAAAGGCGCTATGTATGTTACACATAACCCAGGCTGGTAACTACCTGAAGGAGCTCTGTATGTCACACAACCCAGGACAATAACTACCTAAAGTATATTTGTTTTACATTGAACACACTACAGTAATTACCTAAAGGAGCTGTATATGTCACACAAAACCCAGGCTGAAGGAGATATGCATGTTACACTGAACATAGTTCAGTAACTACCTTAAAGGCAATGCCAGATTTAAATGTGTGGGGGTCTCCTTAAACCAATGCAAATCACATTGTGTCTGAAGAAAGAAAAAAATAAAGCAACTATTTTATTTTACACAAATGTAAAAATAACAAAGGAAATAGGAAGTAGGCTTGAGTGTTAGCGCAAGAATTTGTAAATGATCAACAGCGGCTTGACTTGTAAATCTTTCAATTTAAACTGCACACCCATCAATGTGTTCTTACCAAATTATTTCATGCATGAAGAACATTAGTGTAAATGCAAAACAAAAAAGTCACCTACGATAGACTTCATGGTCAAAGGCGCCAACTCTCTCAGTAGACTCGACTGCCGATGACGGGGAGATCGAGGTTAGAATCTTGGTCGGGTGTACCAAGGGTATTTTTTCTGAAATGGTCTTCCACTCTCTCTCTCTCTCTCTCTCTCTCTCTCTCCATGCAAATGAGGGTACACTTCTTCTAAATATAACCTTCATAATTCCTAAAACCCTTAGTGTAATTAGTACATATAACCCGGATGGGTAGTAAAACACGGTGCTTAAAAAAATTACAATGATATGGGATTTTATTTGTGATATTTGCCCGGCGATTATTATGATATCGGATGTTCTACCGGGTTTTATGATGACGACGCGTGCCTGCCTTACTACGCACTTGTACACGGTTATGTGATCTGATTATATGTAATTCTTATTCTTATGAAATGAGTAAGACTTTTAATGTTGCACACGATTTATTTAGATGATTACACTTTCGGTACTGTAGATTTGATATTAAAGTGATACAGTTTGTTTTTTCTATATCAAGATAATTATTTTCTGTATTCTGAGTACTGTGCATTGTGTACTGTGTGTATTCATACGCACAAGTTGCTTATATATGACCTACCCCTTGCTTCTTGGACCCCTTGTCACCAGTGTTAAAACCAACTAATAGGAGAACTCCTGGCAACCTGATGTTGTGAAGGCTAGCTTCCTATTGGGTAGAGGGAGCCAGCATTTCACATGATCTTCAAATACAACGGAGTTGGTTTTTTAAAGAAAAAAAGTTTTTAAAACGTTGTGTATTGAAATTACTTTTGAAAACGCACGATTCTCCATGGATGAAATATTAAAAGGAAACCTTACATACAATAGAAAATTATAGTTAATGTTTTATTTCTTGTGGGGGCCACCGTATGTTGAGGCCCCGGGGCAATCCAACCCCCCTTAAATCCGGCACTGCCTGAAGTAGCTACATTCCTCTCTACACAGGCCAGTAGCTACCTGAAGTAGCTTTGCATGTTACAGTTTGTGGGTTCTCACTTGTCCCCCCCGCCACCCCTTCGTCTCACATTATTGGTGGATAAGAATCGGGGCCTTGAAATTAAACACTGACAACATCATGTTTTCTCACTATTTTATTATGGAATGTGATATTACAGCCTCGTTTATTCTACTTGTACAATGTGACAATAATATAATACGAAATAATCTAACTAAAGACAATATAACAATAAGTACAATCATTTTACCAGCCATGTATTCACCAGATAGGTCTCCTTTGCTACCAATACGACACATGAAACTGAACAAATCTTAGGAGATCAAGTTCACACAAACTAATTATTATAGCCATACAACTTTATTTAGACATTTTTATTGCTTTGAAATGTTATGTTTGTTTCATATGATCATTATAAAGTATTTTAATGTGCTAGTGAAATAATTTAAGTTGTAGTGTTTTGAAATAATTACTTTTAGGAGCTGGTTTTGGCTACTCCTATAATAAGTCTGAATGTAATCAACAATCTTAATGTCAACTATCCCTCTATGAAGTCTGAATGTAATCAACAATTTTAATATCAACTATCCCTCTATGAAGTCTGAATGTAATCAACAATCTCCCCAAGAAGTCTGAATTTAATCAACAATATTATGTCAACTGTCCCTCAGAGAGGTTTGAATATAACCAACAATCTTAATATTAACCATCCCTTTAGGAAGTCTGAATGTAATCAACAATTTTAATGTAGACTATACCTCCGGGAAGTTTGAATGTAATCAACACTCTTAATGTCAAATTTCCCTCAAGGAAGTTTGAATATAATCAACTATCTCTCTAGGAAGTTTGAATGTAATCAACAATCTAGGGCTGTATCCGAATAGTCAAGTACACTTGACTTGATGCAGACTTAATTACTTTACACTTAACATGCACTTGAGATCTAAGACTGTAAAAGACTATTTGAACAGCAAAATATTCTTTTCACACCCTTGAGTCTGCAGTGCTGCTTTCTACCAATGATTTTAGAAACTAATGTATTTTAAACGCCATCTATCAGCCCGAATTAGCATAGGTGACTTACAGATTTGTGGTGACTTATTTTCACTGCACATGACAAATTATCCAAATCATCTAACACAAAACAACACAATACAACTCTACAAAACAACCAGTATATTTAATGAATGTTATCAAAGATCACATTACTCTACATTACTCTTAACAATTGCCGATCAAACTCCACATCGACGGCGTGTTAAGGTGTAACTTACTGTTGCCCTTGGACTCAAGTGCGTGTGAGGGGTGCATTAGTACACTTCGTGACTATTCGAACGGATCTGCGCTTGATCACGTGATTGTTAATGCAACTATCAAGTGAACGTCAAGGGTCGCCGGCGCATGAAGTAGACTATTCAGATACAGCCTTGATGTCAACTATCCCTCTAAGAAGTCTGAATATACCGGTAATCAACAATCTTGATGTAAACTACCCCTCAGGGAAGTCTGAATATAATCAACAATCTTAATGTCAACCATCCTGCTAGGAAGTCTGAATGTAATCAAAAATCTTATTGTCAACTATCCCTCTAGGAAGTCTGAATATACATGTAATCAACAATCTTAATGTCAATTATCCCTCTAGAAAGGCTGAATAAATCACCAATCTCTTTAGGAAGTATGAATATAAACAACAATCTTAATGTCAACCATCCCTCTAGGAAGTATGAATATACCTGTAATCAACCCCTCAGGGAAGTCTGAATATAATCAACAATCTTAATGTCAACCATCCCTTCTAGGAAGTCTGAATATACCTGTAATCAACAATCTTAATGGCAACTATCGCTCTAGGAAGTCTGAATATAATCAACAATATTAGTGTCAACCATACTTCTAAGAAGTCTAAATATAATCAATAAATACTAGAACAAAGAAGAGTTAGGGCAAGCATGCTAACTGTTTAATCTCATACATGAGATATCATTAGTATTTTAATATAAATTGTGATTAATAATATAATCATGTTATATATCATTTTTAATATTTGTCATATATTTAATCTACTTTCTAGTATAATTTGTTTAGTTCATACAAAAGAACACGATTTTATTAAGTTGTCATATTTGTGTAGATATTTGTCATCAAAGATTTCAAGTAGCACCATTTAGGTAAATTAGTTTTCTAAACGGTTATATTTAAAAATTACAAGCTATAATAACTGAGCAAGTGTGAGTTGAACTCATAGAAGCTTATCTGTGTGAACATTAATATTCTACTGATTCGACATTCTGTTGAGTGACTTAAAGGTACCTGTAATGTCTGGTGAAACATGCGACCCTATCTTGTCTCGAAATGAGCAGCTCTACTTCAGTCAATTGAGCAGTTGACTTCTCTATCACAAGTTTCTGTTATGCCTTGTTGACTTCTCAATCACAAGTTCCTGTTATGTCTTGTTGACTTCTCAATCACAAGTTCCTGTTATGTCTTGTTAACTTCTCAATCACAAGTTCCTGTTATGCCTTGTTGATAACTTTTAAAAAGTCTGATTTACACTTAAGAAACTAATTTATATTTAATACTAAATTAAATATTATGTACAATATAAAGACAAAATAAAAATAAGGTCAAAATTTCAATCAAATATATTTGTACTCTTTATGCAAACATTTTTAAAACATTTCCAAAACTTAATAATAAATGTCAATTTACCTAAACCTAAAAAAATAATCACATACATATGGCCCAATGACTAGATAAGCTTCAGAAATGACAAAATGAAGAAAGAAATTAGTTTCTAAATAATTAATTTTAAAATGTGGGTGTGTAGGGCTGTGCAAGTTGAGTGGGAGTTGTGACAAAAGATAATGGTTCTCAACAATCACACATACAATTTATCTAACTCTTTATTCAGCAGATCTGGATTTAATAGCTATTAGCATCGTGTTAATTTAAATGATAACTAAAAAGCTAAATATTATTCCTTCTAAAAATAATTATCACGTGCAGACACGGAAAAATTGGAATAGTCAGGAATTTGACTAAGGTACAAGGAAAATTATATCCTCTTCAATATTGTAAACGACATTCGAGGTCAAGTAAACGTTCTGAACCGACTGATTATATCAGCACACGACTTATTAACTAACTTAAATCTAGAACACACACACCTGCGGTTGATTCATCGTTGTGAAAGAGGAAACCCACATTTCAACAACGATGAATATTTTGGCAATGCCTGAAATCGAACCTGAGACCCTTAGCTCAAGAGAAACACGCTACTGACTGAACCAAAGTGTCAGACGACTAATAATCAACCTTGGAAACATTGTGTTGCTTTGTATTGTACAATTCACGGATAAATTATATTAGTTCAACCGCGTTGGCCATTGACTGTCCATCTATACTAGGGTAGTTTACAGTTAAATGAACGGGTAAGACATAATCAAGGATAAAAAAAATTTATCAAGAAAACCTGAAAAGGTCAGTGAATTTGAAAAATTAATTCCTGTGGCCACCCTGTATTTGGGGTGTGCGAAGCTTCGAAACAAATTCTGGCTTTGACGATTACAAAGCTTTGCCAATAAAAATGTTGAGAGCTGAAATACTCAATTTATGATAGTTTATTGCCATTCTGAGCTGTTATGTAGACTACAAATTATTATTCATGTAGAAAAATCTGAAGTCATTGCCTACTGTGATAATTTGAATTATCAGTTTAGAAAAATGAAATCTGCAATAAAACCTCAAAAGGGTTTTTAGTACATAAAGTTATAAAAATTAGCATAATTTGATTTTTTTAAGCATACAAATTTAATGAAAAAAAATTTGAACTTCAATTTGGCTTTGAGAATAATTCATAGATTTAATTAGAGTTCACTTCAAATTGATAAACAGCCCTAATAATTATAAATATTTCACACAAACAATAAAAGTAAACAAAAGGAACTGTAAGCTAATTGGCACATGACATTTATCTGCGAACTGTTGCAATCCATTAGCAGAAAGATTAACAACAAAACTTTATTCGTTCAGTTTATGAATCTCAAGCTTAAATAATATGTTAGTTTTTGCTTTTCAAGATGGGAACAAATCTTTTTTATGAATAATTTATATAACGCATTAAAGTTTGAACTAATGCTAAAATATTTAATATAATTTTTTTACTTTAATTTGATAAGCATAATTATATTTCATGTGGCAATGTTAATTATTTTATTTTATTTTATTTTATTTAAGCTATAGTAAGCCTATTTGTTTGTTTACAAATCTTTGACTTTTACAAAATGCAGCCGGCGTCAAAGGAACCGAGACCCAACAATGCGACAGTAAACCCTAACTAGCAGATTGAAACATCTAGACTTGCACAGCCCTAATAAAAAAATCTGTTAATCTATAATTATATTGACATTTTTTTATAAAGTTTCCTCCTTTAAATATTAGCATTGATGCACAAACATCAACCCAGACAGTTATCAATGTAATTACCCCCCACCCCCCGAGATGCATCGCGATACACAGGACAAGTGCATCACTTCTTGATACAGGTCGACAGAGGACCGGTTAGGTTGATAATGTGTAGTTGATCCCTCCATTTTAGAGTTCTCATCACCAACTACACTACCTACAAAACTTGCTCAGTATCAACGATCCAGTCGTTAACTAAACTCTTTCCACTTTGGCCATTTCATCAACAACTTATTATTCACACAATACCAAAGCCATCGCTTCTCCAAATAATTTGTTTTGTACGATAATCATTATTATTCACTTTATCACAGCAACAATTGGCCAGTCTCCAAGCAAAATCTACTTTCAAATCTTTGGATAAATATAACAACTAAGAGATATAACAGAGTAATTCAATACATTTTTATATTCAAATGACATTCCGGTGAAGTGATGCGGATAGCAATTCCTTCCCCAACCTGTCGTTATATTATACGAACAAGTAAATACATATGTATACAAAGAATTCTCTCATTTTAAACGAACAAGATGGTGGTAATATCAATATTATTTATTCTATTATTATATCCTATAGTAAACCTGACTTAAAATAGCACTTTTTTTTTTGTTTGTTTGCAATATGTGAGCCTGCCGAGAATGTCTGGATCTTGACTAAATCTCCTTCAGGATCATGTTAAAATGGCATTAATATGGCTAGTCCGCAGTCCTGCTCGTTAATCAGCTCCCATCCTAGTCAAAACGATTACAGATTTCACAACCAACCCTTATAAGGAGGTTCCGTCAACGTTCATAAACAGAAAACAAAAATTTAATTTGTAATTTAATAAATTATCATTGATCATGGATGGTATATTAAACAAATGTATGATAGTGATGGATTAAATAGCCAAGCTATTGTATTTGTATATTACAATCATAGCCACATCTTAATACTATGATCTTTTTAATTGAAAAATGACACTGTGGCACAGGAATCGAACCCAGGACCTTTGGCTTAGTACGTCATTGTTCTAACCACTGAGCTATCCAGGAGTTGCCTTGTACCCAGGGTCATTATTCACTCATATTTGAAGGCAGAGTCTGTAATGGACGTGTGGAAATTGTCAGCTACATATGAGTGATTGATTAAGATCATGAGCTATCAGAAAACTCAAGTCACCTTCGGCTCAGGAGGGCTTTATTCTGCAAATGGTATGAACAGTAGTATGTACGAGTGCGCATATCATGATGGATTAAATATCCAAGCTATTATATTTGTTAATTTCGGTTAGAGCAGCATCTAAATATCATATTCTTTGCCCTAAAATATGAGTGAAGAATGACTCATGGGCACGAGACATACACTAGATAGCTTAGTGGTAAAAGCTTTGACTGGTTAAGCCAAAGGTCCCATGTTCGATTCCCTTGTCCAGGCGTCATTTTTAAATTTAAAGAATAAAATGTATGATAGGTTTAATCCTTTCAGTGCCACGCCTCTCCCTGATTCGCATGCAAAGAGTTTCAGTCCTGTTTCAGGTTTGGTGTGCTGAAAATGCCACAGCTATTTTATCATTTTTCCAAGGTTGTATTAAGATGAACCCACCAAACCGTTACTTATGAAGCAATTTTTCAGATTGTTTTGTCATTTCAATCCGCATGCACTGTTCTATAACAAATAAATAATTTGAAAATTAAACATTTAACTTGGAAAAAAAAAAAAGAGTACATATTACAAAAATTGTTATGAGCTTTTCAACATTAACATTTAACATTTTACAAGAAAATAAAGACAACAGGAATTTTTTATTTGACACCCTACATTCAGAAATATTTGTCATCGTGTAACCGTATCAAGCCCCTTATTCCAACATGGATAGCAACTAGTAACATGTGATTTATGTTGCCAACCTTATAGAAAATAATAGAGGGAGATATTTTAGTTCTAATCACATACCACTATTATACTATAGGGTAGCGCTAAAACTATCACAAACCTGGATGGCACTTTTAACGGTATAAGACGAAGCCAATCAGATCGACTCGTGGTATTAAAAGGATTAAGAAATATAATGATGAACACTGTATATATCTAGAGTAATGTCTTATTTAAACATAACAAAGAAAAATAAGAAATAATCCAAGCAAGGATGCAAGGGCTGGCATACATCTTTCCTCAGTTCTTTATATGAAACACTCGAATCTTCTGTCACGGTAACGCTCTCTAGATTGGAAGCTTATTTGGAGCATTTGTTAGTTGCTAAGTTTATTTATACCCTACTTGGTTAATATTATAAATATGGTGACAAATTTGTGTTATATAAATGGAAAAAAAAAAATGCGCATTAAAATATTAAGACAAGTAACTTGACAATTTAAACTGCGGCTTCCCAGATTTTAATTTGTGCAACTAATTTTTAAAAATATTTATACAACTTTATATGTTTTTATTTAGTGAGTATAATAATAGAGTCTAGTAGTTCTGAATATATTACTAAACTATACCCAGATAAACAAACTTAACCTAATATCCTCGGTATTTAGATCTAACTCGAAGTATACTCGAAGTATTCCTAGCGAAGTTTTCAAACTAGTATCGCACCATACCTTGAAAACCAAAGGACCATCTCTCTCTCGATATACTAACGATGGTATACCGGGATTTTTCTTCAACATGTGTAAACTTACACGATTATATTTGTTATTTATTTCAAAATCATTGTGGCATTTCATGGAGGACAGATTTACAATTAAAAAAACAAACAGAAGCTTTTTTTTTTAAACATAAAGTCTATATAGCCTGTTAGATGGTATAGTTGGGGGTACCGTGAGTTCAACACCTTCGCTGCCCCAGAAGAAAACTAGCTATAAACGGGGAGATTCTCTGGAACTATTAATATTTCCTACAGTTGGAAGATCAGATACACTTTACACTATATTGCTGGGATCTAATAAATCTCAATAAAACACTTTCAGGTTCTGTGGGAAATATCGACAAGAGGTGAACACAGAGACAGAAGTGATAGTCAACATGCTACGTCGACTGTCACAAATATAAATAATACTACCCTCTGATTTTAAGAGAGAGAAAATGTCTTTATGTGTGTCATGTTTTAAATAATGAGGAATAATCTAACATCTGATCAAAACACGTCATCAGGTCATTAATAGAATAACAATGTCTCACAAAAACAAGGGAAAAGTTACATGATAACTTGGAATTATTCTAACACATTTATATTGTATAAAAATAAGTTAGGGAAGAGCTGATGAATATGTTGATTCATGAGCCAAAGAAAACCTTGTTCAAGGTGAACCAAGAATATCATGGGGGATAAGTAGCAATTAACAGGTAGTTCACAGGATGGCTGAATGTGGAGGAGCAAATAACAGGTAGTTCTCAAGATGGGTGAATGTGGAGGAGCAAATAACAGGTAGTTCTTGAGATGGGTGAATGTGGAGGAGCAAATAACAGGTAGTTTTCAAGATGGGTGAATGTGGAGGAGCAAATAACAGGTAGTTTTCAAGATGGGTGAATGTGGAGGAGCAAATAACAGGTAGTTCTCAAGATGGGTGAATGTGGAGGAGCAAATAACAGGTAGTTTTCAAGATGGGTGAATGTGGAGGAGCAAATAACAGGTAGTTCTCAAGATGGGTGAATGTGGAGGAGCAAATAACAGGTAGTTTTCAAGATGGGTGAATGTGGAGGAGCAAATAACAGGTAGTTCTCAAGATGGGTGGTAAGCAATAAATAGTGTATAGTATAAAGTAAAATAATTTTTTTTTCTAAATAACGGTCCAAGTATTTCTCAAACATTTGTTATTCAATAAGAGAGAGAAAATGGCTGTGTGGTGTATTGACAAATGAAACAATAAACAAGTTATAAGATTAGTTAATGAGATCACACGACTTGTGGACTAAACTCGTAGGGCACTAGTGAACTTGACCCACATTTATGTGCCCCTCTCACCTCCCCCCCAAGCAAAAACGCACGGCTCAGACGCAAAAACGTCTAAATGGAGTTAGGCGAGTGGATGCCATATATCTTTCCGTTTTCCCTGGCGCGCCGCTTGTTGCAGATCCTGATGGCACAAATGGAGAGGATAATGGCGGCTACGAACAAAATGGCTCCAATCAGAAGTATGCCCCCAATAAAGAGACTGTTGTCACCGACCAGAGCAGCTGTGTCGTCGTGTGTGATGCTGGAGGGGATGGACAGCTTCACTTCATTGCTGGGCTCGAAACTTGTGGCAGAGTGAGCCATGACTCGGAAATGATATGTCCGACCTTCTACTAGATTCTTGGCTGTCAACAATACAAAAACACGATTACTTGCTTTTATCCTTAGTGATGTTTTTTCTATTACACAAACAAATATGAAACATTGTCAGCTATTGAAAGTGTTTCTATATTACTTACCTAGGTATGAAGTGTCCGCAGGATCAATGTCGTCTCTGTTAAGGATCCTCCAGCCGCTGTCAGTCTTATAACGAACACTATAGTACTGGAGAAGATCCACTTTCTCGGAAGGTGTCTGCCACTTCAGAAGGTACCCCAGGCTAGTATCGGTGATGGTCAGCCCCAGAGGCGGGCCTGGTTTGGGCCCTAGACACAAAGTAGCATGGCATGTCAACTAGTACTCCACAAGTCGTCAACGTGCTGTTCAACGAGACACATTAGAACAGAGGTTGGTGACCTTTTGGGGACTACTCAACTTTTAGACTTATCAAAGGTCTAACAATCATCCATCATTTCTCGGCTTTACTTTTTATTTATATTATATAATTTTATTTCTTAAAATAAACCTCCCTCAAATACTTATGTCACCACCCTTCTAGATAAAAAAAAATATATAGAGTAGATAAAATGTTCAATTTCATAATAAACTATTTAATATTCTTATAACAGTCCAACATCTCAGCTCAGTCGGTAAGCGTGTCTGAGCTAAGGGTCCTGGGTTCGATTCCCGGCACAGGCGGAAATTTATCATTGATAAAAATATGGGTGTACCCTTTCACATTGATAAATTGATGGCCGGGGACTAGATGTTGTGCCTGTTGCGTCTTAAGTTATATTATAAGGCATATGAAGCTACGACAGGCCTAGTAAGCCGGCAGGGGAGAATATATGACTTGAATAAAAAACTGGCCCAGGCCACAGGCTGGAAACAGTAATGGATGTAAAAAAATATACTCACAGATCGACTTTTAATGACAATGTACATTTCTTACACAATTGACTGAAAATTGCCGCAAGATTGATCGGCGGCTGAATCTTGCACTAGACAGTACACTCTGGTAGAAAACAAATGTATACCTTTTTAAAGGGTACTGAGATTCTCTAAAGTTATATGATATTTTTTCAGCCTTCTACTTTTGATTAGTTAGGGACTTAGAAATTTAGCTGTAATTGCACTATGCCACTTAAAATAAAAGTTGATATGAAACTATTTTTAACTTAAAGTTAAATATTTTATTTGCCGACTTTTTAAGCGGAAATCCAACCTTTTATTTAACGTAATTCAATCGTTTTACTCACCACAAATCAGGATATCCGTGTATATACTATCACAAGACTAAACACTATATAATCTATTCAACCACCTGTTCTTGAATGTTGCGTCAGTGTGCAAACAAGAAGGAAGTCAGTTATACACAAACGGATCAGAGCCAAAAACGCTGACTTCCTATTTATCTCTGCATGGCGGCGACCTATTATTTCAGTCCACCCTGCTTTCTGTGGCCTAGAAATATGCACGTGTGCACCTAAGTGTGGAATAATCTCGCTCATAATTATTCACATCCACCTCATGCCATCCTTTGATACAGATCATTTCTGCGTAATCAATACCATTGAAACTTGATTTATCTCTGAACTTAAAAAAAAAAAACTTTTTCTTTTAGTCTCTTTATAGTATATAAATATTTTTTGATTTATCTAGAATTTCTGTTTGATTTTTCCCCTCCTAATAGGGCCCTTTTAAAATGAGGCACTAGGCCTGGGCTTGCCCCCCTTTTAAGACAGCAGTTACTTTTATTTATGTGAGCTTAATTAGTTTACATCATTTGAGTTGGTTTTGTGTATTTATTAAGTGTTATTGTATTTATTAAGTGTTATTGTATTTATTAAGTGTTATTGTATTTATTAAGTGTTATTGTATGTTTGTTGTGGTTTCAAAATATTTGCATTGCATATTAATTCCAACTTACATTTAAAATAAAATAGCTGGAGATATTGTCTGAAACAGGGGTCGCCGAATCGTGAGATACCAGTAACCCGTGATGGCATTTTCAATAACCCACGTGGACTAACAAATTAACATATTGATAAATGTATTCAAATGGGAGTGAAAGTTACTCATCCAACATTATAGATAAATTTGGAAGCAGGTGAATGCATTCTTCTCACCAAGCAAACTTTTCTTTTTATTCGGCTTAAGTTTTGTTTAAAAAAAACGACTAGTATTATACTGTCTAGTATTAAAATACAGGTGAGTAAAAAAGTTTGGAAACATAAGGAGTAAGATGTCTGTAAATGAATTATGTTTTCTTGCAGGTCTGGGCGACATGATGAGGTATTGTCGAAGGAAGAGCACATAGACGTCTTCTTAAATGCTGGTAGAGGCAGTTTCCAACTCGCTTCACAGGACTTCAACCACCAATATCCCTCACGAGCACCTATCACACACTGTGCATTTTATTTATGTTTCCAGGTGCTTATGAGGCATATCGATAGTTGAATTCCTCTGTAATTTGCCGCTACCAACATGTAAGATGTCAATGCGCTCTTCCTTTGACAATGCCATTATATGCCACCCAAACCTGCAAGAAAACATAATACGTTTCCAGACATGTGAGTTAATTTTACTCTTGAGAATGCATCAGTATTTTTTACATTACAATTATTTCCGTGTCTCTGGGTATTTGTTTTGATAACAAATGAAAATGTGATATAGAAGGGTCAATGGCTATCGATGACAGGCACGTGAGCATCCCAACTTACCATCGTCAGAGGGCCGAGGGACGTCGTCCTCTTGAGCTGGTTGCAAAGGTGTGGGCATAGTTACCCCCACATCTGAAACAATACACATAGTTCTAGTGACCTCACATTTAACTTTATAAATGTAGTAATCGAGTTTTGAGTTATTGCATCTACCCAAATATAAGATTAGGTTTTGATTAAGTCTTTCAAAAAACTTGTTATTGTAAGAGAATTCTTAGTGCCTTAAGCCTTAATTTGGAGTAAACTCTAACTATTTATAATTGTAATTTATTGATGAACGTATATGTGTGTGGTGAATGTTCATGTGTGTGTGTGTGTGTGTGGTGTTTGTGGTGAGTGTGTGTGTGTGTGTTTGTGGTGAGTGTTTATGTATGTGTGTGTAGAGAGTGTGTGTATGTGAGGGGGTGGGGGAGCATAGAGTATCAACTTGCTGAGCATGTGTGTGGGGTTAGCACACAGTATCAACTTATTGAGCGTGCAAGGGAGGTCATGAAAGAGATGAGAGAAGCAATTAAAGGAGGAAGACTATTGGAAGGAGAGAGGAAGATGGAGACATTTTATTAAATTGACTCGGCCACAGACTGGGAACAGTTGATGATGATGATGATGTGTGTGTGTGTGGTGAACACATAGTATCAGCTTACCGAGTGTGTGTGCGGTGATCACGTGACTGGTCATCATGTCCCCTTGGGTATTCTTTGCAGACACCTGAAACAGGTAGTCTGTCCCAGGAGTCAAGCCAGTGATCGTGGTCATTGTTGTTGTGTTGGGGATCACTGGAACACTAGTCTGCTCCATACTGCTCGACTCTTGGTACCTGAAACATATCAAGGTTATTAGTACCTGTCACTTGCTGATAAAGAAGCCATTGCTGAGTAATGAGGGTCACCATAAACAGAAGTCTTTCCCATGCGAGAAGTGAACAGTTCCACATACAATATCACGTAGTCCTGCTTGTAGGTGTACCCAGGCAGCCACGACAGTGTCACTGTAGTCTCGGTGCAATTGGCGGTCAGATTATGCGGCGCGTGGGGCAGAGTTCCATCCACCACCAACCTTGTCGCGGACACAATGGTCGCGACCTCGTTGGATGCCACACATTGGTAGTAGCCAAAGTCTGTTCTTCGCAGGTCGCTGATGGAAATGTTGGCTTTACTCATGGTGACACGCTCGCCCTGAACTGCGTCACCGTTCCTCTGAGGACATAACAGGTATGTTAGGTTATTGGAGTTCAACAATTACTATCAACCATGGACAGTACTCACTCTTCTCACATCCAACTGGGAAATAAATGAGATACAAACCAACTATTACTATTGGGAAACAGTGTTGTCATTCACTAGTTTTAAAGTAGTCAATCTCCCTTCGAATATATGACAGATTTAGCAACGCTGGATTCCTGATGTTGCTGGTAGCTGCTTCTTACGTGGTTTGGATTTCACACTTTTTAGCTATTACAAAATAGCTTTTATTTTCATACTGCCCCAAGTAAACGTAACACCTGCCAACATTTGTTGAACTCACCAGCTGCCACTGAATGTTGGGTTTCTGGGTGCCCTCGGCCTCCTGAGCGTCGCAGTGCATCTCCACGGTCTCCCCCACTTTCCGCTGGTACAGGCTATCAGGCTCCACTGTGAACACAGGGGGCTTACGCACCAGCACCTCCATGGGGCCTGACGATCCTTGGGTCCCCTGGGCGTTGTATGGGGTGCAAGTGTAATTGCCTTCATGCTCTTGTGTCACCTGTACATTTATTATACACACCTACATTTTTAACAGCCCTCCTCTAAGCTAAATGAGTCAACATGTAGAACTATAAGGTTGGCTTAGTTGAGAGTTGATGATCATGGAGACAATCTATGGCAACAGCTTACATCCTGATTCACAAGAACACATTATATCCTGACTTAAAAGAACACATTATATCCTGTCTTACAAGAACACATCATATCCTGGCTCGCAAGATCACAAACCATCAAGTGTACCTTACCTTGGTGAGAAGCAACGAGCCATTGCTCATGATGAAAGTGTCCTTGATAGAGTAAGGCTCCAGTAGCCTCTTGTCTTTGGTCCAGGTGACGTACTGCAGGGGAGGGTTGGCCTTGATGGAGCACTGAACTACCCCTGCCAGTCTGAAGGGCAGGAACTGGACTGTGGGGGTGAACGTCACCTTGGCGGGGTCTGACAACAAACACAATCTTCATGTTGCATCATTTGATGGGACGACAAAACTAATGTTGCATCATTTGTGATGGGACGACAAAATTAATGTTGCCTGTGGCGGCTAACAGGTGACTCACACTCGACATTAAGGTAGGCCATGGCAGAGTCTGACCCTGTCATGATCTCGCACGAGTAGAACCCAGAGTCTTCGGAAGTGACAGGGTTTATCACCAGCGACCCGTCTCTTTGAGCGCTCGCGCGGCCCTGAAGCGAGGGGAGAGCGCTGAGAGAGGTCCCATCATGGGTCCACTCCACGGTGAGGTTGCTGGCAGGGGAGATCTCGCAGGGAAATCTCACCTTTTCCCCTTCTAATGTTGTTTGGTTGGTGGGCGGGACCACGATCCTAGGAGGTCCCTTTACACCTGTAGAAGAGATGTATAAAGTACCTACAAGGATGCTTGATGTAGTGCAAAGTGTGTATATGTTGAAAGATAGGTATGAAACCAAACACATAAAGTGTGTCGAGAGTTTGAAAGATGGGTTAGTGATAGTTCAGTAATATGAGCAGTAAGAACAACTCAGAAATGCTCAGCTAAAATCCTCATATGAAACAGTAGGTTTGGAAAATAAATGCAGAGGTACTCAATGATAGTACAGTAGTAAGTGGAGAAGTACTCATTGACAGAAGTAAGCACCCTCTCAGAGGTGTAACTAGGGTTGATTGCGCCCAGGGCACAGACAATAATATACCCAGACACTCAACTTCCAGGTTAAAATGGTTGCGCTCCTTTTGGCATCTTGAGTCCAACACTAGGATCGCTGTGGCTACTCCTATCATCACCCAGCAGTGACACTAGCGAGGCCCAGTGTTGAAGGACTCAAGCTGGCAAAAGGAGCGCAGCGAAGCCCCTGTAAGGTTGAGAGTCTGTTTCCTACTTGTCTGTGACCCAGGGCAAATAGGAAAATAGCACCCCTTGAAAAATATTTTTAAAAATTGTCGAGTTCTTGTAATGGTACTAAAATTGGCTGCTTACTATGAAAAAAAACAGTTACGAAAATAAGAAAAATAAAGTACACTTTTATTGTTAAAGAAAAGTAATCTTGTATAGTTGCTAATATTGCTAATGAATTTGGCACTTAAGGGATGTGCCTCACCGTAGTTACGCCCCCTAGTAAACACTGAGGTACTCACTGACAGTTGTAAGCGTGGAGGTGTGACTGATTTGTCCTCCAGTGTTGCCAGCAATACACGTGTAGTCCCCCAGATCTTGTTGCCAGATGTCAGAGATTCGTAGTTCCGAGCCCTGGTTGAACAAGCCCACCGTGGCCGATGGCTCTACCGGGCTGGCGTCTTTGTACCAACGGATCTCCGGCGCAGGACGTCCCTCTGCCTGGCAGCTCAAGATGATGGCATCGCCAAAGTTGATCCGGATCATGTCCTCTGGAGTCACCAGAAATCTCGGGGGTGCTACAAAGTAGATATTCCAGGATCAAAGATAATTCAAAAGGCACCAGACAGTCAATTTCTAACTCAAGAGTGATACAAATAAACAGAGTTTCGAAGAGAGAATAATAATCTTGAAACATCTTGAGAATAGAACCCTGGACCCTTATAATAGTAGTAGTTTATATGGGCACTAACCTAACCTAATATGTTGTATCTGATATTTCACCATCTTATATTTTACTTGTTGTCTGGCACCACATATTTACATCAAAATCAAAAAGTTTCACCATTGCTTGTTTTAACAAACGCCAATAGAATATTTGGACCCTACTGTTAACGATGAGACGGAACCTCGGCGTAGAGTTCGAGTTGGATGCGCCGCAACTGTACCAGCCACCGTCCGATTCCCGAACGCTGGTGAGGTTGATGGAGCTGCGAGCATAGGAGGAGACGAGCAGGATACGATCCTTGTAGCGCTCGGCGACCCAGGGATCCTTTTCATCGGCCAGCGAGTAGATCGTTTTATCCTGGGGCACGAGTCAAGATGTCTTAACTAGAGCGACACACGCCACCGACCAACCAAACCTTGTGCTATCCGGGGTAGGGCATGCCTGTACCTCCTTGCTCCAGCGCAGGTCTAAAGGTGTGTCCACCCCTACGGGAAGGTCTAGTTGACAGTTGAAAACAACAAACTCGCCCGACTTGGCTGTCAAGAAGATGGCCTGCTTCCCTTTGTCTTGTGCTCCCAGCAGCCAACCTGGAACAAATGACACATCAAAATCTAAAGCAACCCCGTCCCTGTTCCCCCTCCCCTCACTTCGGATCATAGATTATACGATAAGAAACTCACAAAAAGTTTTTAAGCAACCCTAGTTTTTTTTTTAGCGCCAAAGTTACCATGAATTGACTTTATCAGCTAAAGCAGGATTTCTCAAAGTTTTGGTAGTGAAGGACCACCAAAATAAGTTATACTCACTGGGGGACCCCCGTGGCCGTGGGTAGTAAAGAAGGTGAGTGTTAGAGATATGCAGAAAAAACATTATCTTCAGGCAATTCAGTTTTACAAATATAAATACGAGACAAAAATTAATTCATTTTAAATTAAATGTTGAACTTAACTATCGTTTAAATGCATTGAATTGGCAAGTGATTTAATAGTTTATTGATTATTTTTAACATTCCAAGCCTCATTATTTTTGATAGATAACTTTTTTTTCTTATCACCTCATCTTACTACCCGCTCTGGCTATATGCTTATGTAGTAATTATGCATATAGTTTTAAGGATTAGGAAGGTTATATTTATAGGAAGTGTACCCGCATTTGCGTGGAGAGTTGAAAACCCTTTTGGAAAACCCGCCCTCTGTAGACCTGACCAAGATTCAAACCTCGATCTCCCCATCAACGGCGGTCTAGTCTACTGCAAGAGTAGTGTGTGTGACCACGCGGCCACCGGAGCTGGTGATAAATAACTGTTCATATTTGTTGACATAAGGTTGGTACAGTCTATAATACTTTTATCTACTACCCAGGAAAGAAATATAGAATAATACTGTATGGATATTTAAACATTTTTAATGTTTTGTATATCAAGTTTTTGTATTATGTGTGATCAACTCTATTATTAATTTTTATTATGAAACTTCCTTGGATGCTACAGACCACAGAATCTCGATCGAGTGAACTGGGAATGGTTTTTCCTAAATGGTTTTCAACTCTCCCTCCACGCAAACGCGGGCTCACTTCCTCTAAATTCAACATTCCCAATTCCTAATCCATTAGCATAATAATAGTACCTAAGCGTATAACCTGAACAGGTAGTAAGGAAGCAAGCGGTGCTAAATATAATAAAATAATAATAATACAGACCACACTTTTAGAAATACTGGACTAAGTATTGGTATAAGTACATAAGCCTAGAAACTAGCTTACATCTTGGGGGGAGGGGGGGATAGTGAATTAATATAGGTTTCCATAAAAAAATAAATTAAATTTGTGCTTCGGCTTTAGAGTTTAAACAAAAGAATTGCTAATGTCTAGGACATTAAAATAGATCCACTCCCATAGTACTTCTCATTTCAAAGTGTGTCGTGAACATCTAATATGAAATAGCACCAAATATTTCCTAGGTAAATTTGTTTCAGTCTATCAAGTTTACTATACTGGGATCGAGAGGTTTTTATAAACAAACCAGCAATGGATCACATTGTGGTAGGGTTTGAATGTGATAGTGCTCTGGTGAAACAGAGTCAGATTCTACAGTTGGTGGGTATTGTGGACAGTGGCACGACATTCATGCCCTGGTGAAACAAGAGTCAGATTCTACAGTTGGTGGGTATTGTGGACAGTGGCACGACATCATGCCCTGGTGAACAAGAGTCAGATTCTACAGTTGGTGGGTACTGTGGACAGTGGCATATCATGCCCAGGTGAAACAAGAGTCAGATTCTACAGTTGGTGGGTATTGTTGAAAGTGCACGACATCATGCCCTGGTCAAACAATAATCAGATTCTACGATTGGTGGGTATTGTGGAGAGTGGCATGACATCACCCCGGACCCTGGGGCAACGTTCGTTAAAAGTGGGGAGGGGGGAGTTTATATTCAAAGTAGACTCATTAACATTTTTTATAAACATATTTGACAAAGTAATGAAAATTCAATGAGTTAACGAATTTGGGGACATTTTCATGTTTTACATTTTGGTGTATACATTTGTGTACAAAAAAAAATTTTTTTTTTAAGAAATTAAAATATAAGCTTGTATGTGGGTAAAAGTACTTATATTACTTTGAAAACTATCACTATAAAATATGATTTACATAAAAGTACTATTCTAGCTTAGTAGTTTCTAAATCCCGAGTTCAATTGTTGGGTTAATCATCATAATTCTGGCAAAACTTCCATTGTAAAAAATTGTTAGTGGCACGATTTACTAGTTTTAGAAAGTGGTTGGTGTTTATTATGATAAAATTAGTAAGCAGCACTCATTATTTAAAGTCAAACAGTAACAAGAAAGGCTGTTGTTCAATATATTATTTGTTTGTCGCCGCGTCGTACTAGCTGTTCGATTTAAACCCATATGATCTAATTATGCTAATGTATTAGGGAAGGAAGGTGATATTTAGAAGAAGTGTAGTCTACCTGCATTTGCATGGAGGGAGAAGGGAAAAACAGGCAGGAAAAAGCACCTTCGGTACACCCGACCGGGATTCGAACCCTGATCTCCACACCATCGGCAGTCTAGTCTATGTGATATTATTATAAATTATTTAAAACTCACTTAAATTCTAGTTTTTCTGGTTTTTATTTATGCAGAATTTTTACAATATCTATCATATTTAGTTCTCACCTACTCATTGCTTTCGAATTGATGAAATGGTAAGTACCAACAACCTTTCTTAGCTGCCAATGTGCCTCACAAACAGCTATTTATTAATTTTAGTTTAGAGAATGAGTGATTCGATGATGTCACACTTATCGGCAGAGTTAAAATTAGTAAAATGGAAGTAAACATACCCTAGAAAGTGGGAATAAGGGAGTGATTTTTAAAATAATTATAAATTTAGCTATCTCTCCTATTGAACAAATTTTTATTTATTCTTGAAGTTTTTAACAAGCCCTGAATGACAGTAGTTGAATAATGAAGGAAAACAATAGTTCATATTGATATTCTATGTACAGACGTTCAGCATTTTCGTTCATTTCTTCATCAGTTGCCGTTTTTATAGTGCGGCAAAGCTATCAACGACAAACAGTGGAGGTGGAACCTTTATGTGTAGGAGCGGGGTGAAAATTAGTATTCATTATTAGCACCACGTCTTACTACCCATTCGGGTTGTACACACTTACGCTAATGTGTAATGGTAGGGTTATTGCGAGATGAAATGGAGGACCTACAGTTTAACATGGGATCCGAACCACGGTGGAGGCCTGGCATTCCTCACATTCACAAGTTGTGATTAATATATACGTCTTGTCAGAGGGGAAGGAAAGGTTTGGGCAATTGGATAAATCTGTGCCGGGACCGAGGATTGAACCCCGGACCCTCAGCACAGAAATCCAACACTTTACTCCTAGACCACCAGGTCACCTAAAAATTAGCAAAATAGATTTGTAAATCATAAGGGTTCAGGGGTCCTTCCCCAAAATTGTTTGAGGGATAAACACCTTGGAAGCTATTTGGAATAGTCCTATCCTGCCCTCTGCCTTCCTCAGCAGTAACAACAAACTGTCTGAATGTCGACAATATCAAATCCTGTGCAAGTGGGAATGAAGCTGATGTATCAGGGTGAGGGATCTCAGAGCGGTGGATACATAAAATAACACTTATATGTACCAACCTTTCTGGGGAAAAAATTACTTATATGTAGGTCTAAATAAAAATTTGATTTATTTGTTCATAAAACTACTTGTAAATATTTTTTTCAAATAATTAATATATTAATTTTCAAATATTACTTTAGTTACACATCCATGTACATATAAAAAAATGTTTTTTTCTCATTTTCCTTAAGGGCCCCAAGAGCTCTGGTCCTAGTTTGTTTGCACCACCTGACCTGCACCATAGGATGGATGTCACTAATTATGGACATTATATTGGAACTATAGTCAGGTGCTACAGATGAAGAGTATTGTGGACCTTCTGGTGGAACTATAGCCAAGTGCTAGAGGTGTACGGTATTGTGGACCTTCTGGTGGAATTGGACTTACCTGGTAGTCCCCACAGTACACTGGACAGGAGGAGGAGATTCATGATCAGCACTGCAACCAGATAGCCTCACTTTGAATCTTGAGTCTTCACAGTTCCACCTGCATCACCTAGTAATAGTTAGTCTTCACAGTTCCACCTGCATCACCTAGTAATAATTAGCCTTTACAGTTCCACCTACATCACCTGGTAATAGTTAGTCTTCACACCTCCACCTACATCACCTAGTAATAGTTAGCCTTCACACCTACACCTACATCACCTAGTAAGTGTTAGTCTTCACACCTCCACCTACATCACCTAGTAAGTGTTAGTCTTCACACCTCCACCTACATCACCTAGTAATAGTTAGTCTTCACACCTCCACCTACATCACCTAGTAATAATTAGCCTTTACAGTTCCACCTACATCACCTGGTAATAGTTAGTCTTCACACCTACACCTACATCACCTAGTAATAGTTAGCCTTCACACCTCCACCTACATCACCTAGTAATAGTTAGTCTTCACAGTTCAACCTGCATCACCTAGTAATAGTTAGCCTTTACAGGTCCACCTACATCACCTAGTAATAGTTAGCCTTCACACCTCCACCTACATCACCTAGTAATAGTTAGCCTTCACACCTCCATCACCTAGTAATAGTTAGTCTTCACACCTCCACCTACATCACCTAGTAATAGTTAGCCTTCACACCTCCACCTACATCACCAAGTAATAGTTAGTCTTCACACCCCAACCTACATTCCCTATAAAATATATATCAAACTTAAAAAGTTAGCGGAGTGTTGGCAAGAGAGAGCCTATATAATTCATTCAGCCTATAGTGAGGAGTAAAGTTTATGTGATATGACAATATTAATGGTAAGCCTATTTATTTACAACCTCCAGTAGGCTCATTTCCAGAGCATCCAAAATTATTTTTGAAATAAAGATCTATTATTTATTTAGCTTTTAAAATTGTATAATTTTTAATTTTATTGAACCAAAAATAATTGGAAACCCATGAGTTAGTCTTATCTCGCAATTATAAATATAATTAGTGTAGAGCAGGCATGTCAAACTCTTTTGATTATAAAGGCAAAATTGAAAATACTAAGGGGAGACCTCTCATGTGTTTTGTTCACTTTAGAGCGAGAACATAAATGTTAACATAAGAACGATATGTGTCATTTTTGAACAAAAAGTTCAAGTTTGGTACACCACCCTCATATATATATAGTACAGTACCAAATTTACCCAAATGTGTATTCTCAACTCTTATAAAAATAAGAATAGGGTCATGTTGCAAGATGGTTCATCACAAGGTATGCGGGCCACAATTGTGACACCTGAAACTATGAGTAAAATCGTTGAAATTTAGAAGTTACTGTGTAAAACTTGAGTTGGGGAGGTAAAACTTGGGTTCAGACCCTGTCCGGAATATATTCCATTTCCAGACCGATTTTCAGGCCTGTAACAATTTCTATAAAACTTAAGGAGGGTGTAAGGAACATGATTTGAGGGCAGTATTTTTTGCAGTTTTTATGTCAAAAAAAAATCAAATATTGCTCCATTAGAAACAATAAGAGTTTAATTTTCTTCACACGATGATATCAACAGTTGTTGAATATCTGTCAAAGGTGTCCTGAAATTTAGTTACAACTTTTATCTCTTCATTTAATAAGTTTCTCATCTAATGACGAGGATAGATATTCAAAAACTGTTAATATCACCGTGTGAAGAAAATTAAACTCTTATGTTTCTATTGGAGTAATATTGTATTAATTTTGGCAAGTAATTTTTTTTGTTATAAAACCCGAAAAACCACTGCAGCTTAATTCGCGTTCACTACACTCCCACCTTAACAGAACAACATGGGACTGTCCAAATCCCTCAATGAAGTGGCTTCAGATAATACATTCAATTCATCGTGGCTCAATAACTTTAGATTATAACGGTAAGTGCAATTATATTTAAATAAAGCCTGGTATATTCCCAGTAGGGAGCTTATAAGTCATTGTGAATCCATTGGCTCGACCGGCGATGACAGTTCAACCCTATGACGTAATATAATAAAATTAAGTCTAAATAAGGTCTCACCTGACTCATTTCATATGACAATTAACAGTTGAATATCCAAAAAATTTGCTTGAGTCAATTTTTGAATGGAATATAAATTTATTTCTTTGCGCTAGTCCATAATTTAGCAGTATTATACTGCATACATAAATACATAAAAATCTTTACAGCAGACGATAAATTTAGCAGACTACGAGTCAGGGGAACCAAGCTGGTAAACTAAAATTTCTGTAAATACCCTTTGCTAATACACTATCTTTGCCCATTTTAGTGCGTCTAAGTTCCGCTAAAAGCGCACGAAACTGTGAAAAAAGAAATTATTATATAATAAATATATTCTTATTAAATTAGTTATATAACAAACTGTCAGCCTTTCAATTAAATACACTATTTCGAAAAATACAAACAAGAAAAAAAAGTAGTTTAATCAAACAGGCAAAAATGTAATGTTAGTATTATATAAGTTAGTGGCTAACCGTAAAATTTAATTATTCGGTATTACAGGAACATAACAAAGTGTCGACTATTTCTAAATTTAACCAAAGATAAAATCCAAATTTTAAACACATCAACTTGAAAAATAAAGATATGCTATAGTGAGTCGTAAAATTTAATAATTATATTTATAAAATAATTTGGGAGACACGTACCCAAGGTTTTGGGGGTGCACCCTTCTGCTGAATAAATTTCAAATATATTTTAAAACACATTGGTGTACAATATTATAAAGAGGTAGCTCAATTTCAAAAAATGCTATTTTACTATTTGGCTTATATATTTTAAATGAAATCCCAAAGTATGGCGCAGAAAACAACTTCACAGTGCGAGCTATATCGACCCAACGCCCACCACCGTGATGATAGTGCCAACATTTACCGATAGATGGTGTCATGTGGTCAGCACAACAGAACCCTACTGCCGTTAATCTCAGTTTTCTAGACCAGAGCCACTACTTATTTATTCAAGTAGCTCCTCATTTGTCTTCACGAGGCTGAGTTTGAATCCGTTTCAGACCTACTGTTTCAGAGAAAATTTTTGGAAGCGTCGGTGATCGAACCCGGGACCTTTGGATCCTTAACCAGCAACTCGAACCACTAGACCACTATGACACAAAATATCCGATTTAATTGTTTGAAAAAACAGTACAATATTCTAAATAAATCAAGGTTTATTAGGCACAGACATACATTAATTTTAGTATTGTAATGATTTCCTCTCAAGATCAAAATAGGTACCTACCTTGTGTGGAAAAAAAATGGGATAGATGAATGGTGCCAAAATGAAAGTTCGTTTTGCGTACTAAACTATGCTTGAACCTACCCTGGACACTGGCTCATTATGCAGCGTCTTGTGACTGATGTACAGAGTGCTGAACGTGGTAGTCTACTGTCTCAGGAACAGATACAAGCTCACACAGTAGTGCAGCGTCTGGTTACTGAT
>CABFWB010005622.1:28221-42785 GCA_902151455.1 Timema bartmani | reverse complement strand
GTTAGAGCATTGGCGTACTAAGCCAGAGGTCCCGGGTTCGATTCCCGTGTTCAGGTGTCATTTTTCAATTTTCAGAATATTTCTAATAATGTTCATGTTTATTTGGTAAGGAGTAGTAATAATTGATAATATGGTTAAATCTTCGTTTCTGTTCCCTTCTCCTTATTATATATATATTTTTTCTGATATGACGACGACATGTTTCGGTGAATTTTACACCATCTTCAAGTCTTTTCTGTATTAAAGATGATCGATTTTACTTCATACTGTTGGAAAGTTGTGAAAATAACGCACCTTTAAATGGAACGAATGCACTCTATCCTCCCAGGTTTTGAAGTATGAACTTCAGTTTAGTTCCTCCTAGAAATGTAAACACTAGAGACGTTATCATATGATTTAAAATAAAGCAACAAAAGAGTTCCATTTCTCTTCTCCGACTCGCGTATCGACCACAGCGCTTGGTGGTTGACTCACTAAAGTCGGGTCTGTTGTAGTCTGTAGACCAGATATGTTGCCATTTCAATATTACAATCAAAGGCTTAACGTAGGAGAGTAGGGAATGCAAGAAAAGGCCGTTGTTTTTGCAGGTTTGATATAAATATTTTTTTTGCCAAAATAAATAAAATATTGCTTTATAGTACAAACATGAATTTTAATTTTCTTCCCATAGTGATATCAACAGTTGTTGAATATCTGTCATGAGACTAGCGGCGTTAGATGAAACACTTTTTAAATGAAGAGGAAAAGTTGTCATTAAATTCCTGGACACCCTTGACAGATGTTCAACAACAGCTGTTGAGGTCATCATGTGAAGAAAATTAAACTATAGGTTTCTACTAGAGCAATTTTTTTTATTTATTTTGACTAAAAAAGTTTTGATATAAAAATTGCAAAAATACTGCCCTTAACTCTCAACCCCTAAACTCCCAACTTAATGAATACATCCTCTCACCATGAGATTCCATCATTGATCTGAAAATTTTACCGAAAAGAGGCTTTACCTCTGATGGCCATTATTTATTTAAATTTTATTTTCATTTCAATCATAAGATCATTATCTTATAATGTTACTTTTGGCTTATTAAGTATTTTGTGACAACTTTTACCCCACTCCTCCTTCAACACAATCTTTGAATTGGTACTAAGCTGCGGCAAAGAGAAAAGATAAAACACCTGTCAGGAACTAAACCCAGTTTCTTATATCATAAGATTGTTACACTTCCAGCCAAGTTGAGGTGTCGGAACATATATATGTAGTTAGATTATTCAAACCCTACTCTGATTGGATGATTGAATAAAGTGAAATCGCTACTTATGTTTAAGTATATTAAAAACATGTGTTTTACATTTGAAGCCCAAACAGAGTATGTGCTTCTGTCAAGTTCTTCAATTAGTGCCATATAGAGTGACCACTTTAATGGTGATCCCATATAAATAAGAAGGTCTTGGATTATTTATTTGGCGCCTTTAAATTATTATCTGTCAGGAAGGTCAGTTTGCACCAAAAATACAGGATCATGCAAACAGTTTGAGCCAAATTGTTAAAATAAAATTATTTTTAAAGAATTTCGACGTAAGGCATAAAATCCTCCAGTGGACCATAAGATACAGCCCATTATTATTAGATTTAGTGTTTTTTCTTTTCTTTATTGTATAATGTTAATCGTTCATTCAACTTTTTAACAATAAATTAACCCTCATAATTAACATAACATTTTCAGATCCTTATTTATTTTAGCTTTGGATTCAAACCATGTAAAGATGGTATGTATTCTAGGAATAATTTTATTTCTTCGTAGGCGACGATGAGGTGGCCTTTATTTTTGTAATTTCTACTAATTATCGGTACTTTAGACGTGTAATGACTTCGTAATCGATTTTGAGAAATTATTTGTATTTTCATATTCAGAAATATAAAATATAATTTGATGATCTAATTTTCAGCAATTTAAATGAATAGAAAACGGCTGGACCTATTTTGACAAATGACAAATCATTTTAAAGTTTATGGGTTCAGAATGCTGCAGAAAATAATATCTTTCAAGGAAAGCCCTATTTTCTGGTAGAGTTTCCAGCTTTTCTGCTGTGTGCGCTGTGTGTATAGTCTTTATTTGCTTACAGCACCATGGGAAGAACACAATCAAGGTTTCCATGATGATGTAAATCAAGAATGATTGTACAGATGAGCAGATAGCATCAAAGTGGTGGATTAGCTTTTAAAATTATATTTATACGTTGTATAACGGTAAATAAAATATTTCTCCTTGGTTCAAAATAATAACTCAATTCTTACATTTTACTTATCGTCCATGAAACGGCAAGTATGTCTTAGCCCACAATTTTATGGAGGGAAATAACTTTTCTACACTTTTATTTAAAGGGTGTATTGAAATACACAATATCAATTGGTCTTAACTTTCAAATGTGTGGGATGTGACTTTTTTTGTTTCAAAAATAAAATAGATATACATTTTTGAGGGGTATGAGATTTTATCAGAAAGTGTAGATATAACCCATAAGTCTAAAAATGTTAGGCCTAATATCTCAATTTCGTCAAATTTGTGGGCTACGACATTTTGCAGTTTCTAGAACGTAATGTGGTATAGCGCAGGCAGCAAATATAAATATTACGGAAACATTGGTGTGTGTATAAACATAAATTGAATAATATTTCTTTATCAAACAAAAAGAAAAGAGGGAATACACTTTACACAAACACTGAATTAGGCTTACTCCATTTTGAATCCAAATTAGTGTGTAAATATGTGTTTTACTATTTCTAATATAGAAGTTAAAGAAAGAACGAAGATGTCACCTTTGTGAATTGGATTCCTCCCACATTTTTCCGCTTTCCATAGGTAGGCTTTAATAATTAAATTTACACTTATTAGCTTATTTTTCATTTTTCTTTATTTTTATTAATTTCCATTATTATAAAACATAATTATAAACCCTCTCAAGTATTGAAATGGCACCAGAAATGGCTAAAAGTAAGCCAAGGGTAAAACCAAAAGTGTACATCCCTTTTGCTGATCTTTTTCTATTCTGCTCTAGAACTATATTTTCTAGAAAAAAATAAATCCTACTTCGGACTATTTAAATGGAATAAATATTTATAGGGTTTTATTTTGGTAATCGACGAAATGAATACAAAAACATTAGGCTCGATCAATGTCTGGGGCTCGATTTATTGCCATTTGCGACCTAAAAAGTGTTTCAATACATACAGCATATAGACCAAGGACAACTGGAAAGAGCAAACTTATTTTACGTTGTTTTGACTTCAAGATGCCATATTTTGTATTAATATAGGGCCTATATATTATAAATCTTATAATTTTCTTGCAGAAAACACAAGCTTTTATTTTGATTGTAACAGAAATTTACGTAGTCGTAAGTTGTAGCTCAATTTAATGACGCACATCGGCGAACGTATACTTAGTGAGAAAATAACACACTCTTGAATTTCGCCGGAGTATAGTGCTAGGAAGGTGAACTAATATCTTACCATGTTGCCATAAAGACCAGTGAAATAGAATCTAGAATGAATTACAATAAAGATGTCAAAAATATGTCTAAAGATTACATGAAATTAATCTATGTGCTATCAACATCATTAGGTAGGTCTAAATAACAAAAAATATAGCCTTTTTTCCTACAACCTATGTAAGCATGGTGACGTTTTGAATTTAAATTCTAAATAAAAAATTGGGACATAATAAACTATAATATAAACATTTCATTTTTTTTATAGGAAGTATACTCGCATTTGCGTGGAGGGAGAGTGGAAAACCATTTTGGGAAAACCCCTTTCAGTACACCTGACCAAGATTCGAAACTCTTATCTCCCCATCATTGACAGTCTAGTCTACTGCGAGAGTAGCGCGTTAGACCCTGCGGCCACCTGAGAGGGTTCTACTATATTAAAAATATTGAATGTAATGATTTGAAAGTTGTCTTGGAAGTTCTTTAAAAATAAGCATTTGAATTTTACTTCACTAAGTCAAACCCTGGCGGTTGTGGTCACTCAAGCGCGCTTAGCGCACACCGACAGTCTAATTTTCATGGGAAAGCCCTTAACCGACAGCGACAGTTAAAAAAAAGCTACTAAATCTACTTTCGCGTATTCATACATTAGTAATGGGATCCGAAGATGTCACTTTTGATAGTTATTATCAATGCGTACAACAAAACCAATACAATTGTGAAATGTTATCAATTTTGGCCACATGATCAAGTTCGGTGGCCACATGGTCTAAAGCGTCACTCTTGCAATAGACTCAACTGGCGATATCGGGACTAAAATCCCGGTCGGGTGTACTGAGAGCTCCTTTTCATAAATGGTTTTCCACTCTTCCTTCATGCAAATGCGAGTGCATTTCCATTAAAATCAACCTTCCTCATCGCTACTCCAATATCGTAATTAGTATATACGCGTAAAACCTGAATGGTTAGTAAGACACGTTGCTAAAAAAAAAAGGCCATATGAATGCTTGTAGGTGACCTGGTGGTCTAGGGGTAAGGTGTCAGACTTCTGTGCTGGGGGTCCGGGGTTCAATCCTCGGTCCCGGCACAGATTTATCTGATTGCCAAACCCTTCCTTCACCTCTGACAAGACGTGTATTAATCACAAACTGTGAATGTGTGGAATGCCAGGCCTCCACCGTGGTTCGGATCCCACGTTAAACTGTAGGTCCTCCATTTCATCTCACAATCACCCTACCATTACACATTAGAGTAAGTGCGTATAACCCGAACGGGTAGTAAGACGCGGTGCTAATAATAATAAATGCTTGTATTTTCTAAAAGAGCCTTCCTATGTAAAGTGGACTGTAACTCTCCCAATAGTTCTATTCCCAAATGTCTGTAGTTGTTTCTGCTGCACCCTGGAGCACAATATTCAGTCACTGGTCACGTTCACTGGCAAGGAAGGTCTCTAACGCTAACCGGCAAGGATTAGTTTTGTTAGGAGCCTCTAGAACTCTGCAAGGCACAGGCGTGACAAGTGCCTAAAACCACTTGAAATCAGGGTGAACAGACGTCCTCCCTTTCCCGGATATGTCCGTATTTACATTTCAACCCTCTGTTCGGTGTCCGGGAGGAATTTTCAAAAATTACAAAATGTCCTACATTTTGACCAAATAAATACATTTGGCCATTTTTTAGTGCGAATTCAAAACTTTAAAATGTGTCATGTAATGAATGATAAATGGGTAAAATATTTCGAGAGTAACAAACATCAAGAATGTGATTCATCATAACTACTAACAACGGCAGACACTTTTGTTTTCATTGCCAAAACATAATGTCAATATAGTTTTTTCTTAATTTCTGCACAGTGGACAAATTAGATAAATCATTTGAATGTAGATTCAGTAAAGGGTTTGTTTTTGGTTAAGTATAATTTTAAGAATTTAATTTGTAAAGGAGTTTTTTATAAGTAGGCCTATATTGTATTGTAAATCAACAAAGCATTTGATACAAAAAGATAAGTTAATTTTAAAAATATGATTCAGCGTACAGTAAAATAATTAAGAGCGTGCATCACAAGCCAATCAACTCTGTGATACAGTCGACTAGAGATCGTAAATTTACAATAAAACTATTGCACGTGGATCATTTATTATTAAACATTAATGGAGATGAAGAGTTAATATATGTTCCTAGTACAAAACATTGTTGAAATATTAAATTATATTTGGATAAAAACTGCATTGAAAAGGCTTTTTTTTGACCATTTTATAATGGGCTAGCATTCAGAGCTTTGTTGCAGCATAGCTGGCGCACACTACTGTGGATGTGAATCCTACATGATGATATATTTTACACCGTCCCAAATGTTTCCAAACAGACTTTAATAATCCTATTGGAGGTAAAATATTTAACATTTCTTCTGAGAGAAAACACGAACCTACAAAAACTGTCAGACAACATAAAAAAGTTTTAAAGTAAATGTCGTCTTTGACAGTAATGTTGCTAAAGCGAAAAACGTCTTAGAAAGTAAAGGAAGTATGTGACAACCCCACCGGTGGTCACAAAGTACAAGTCATCAGGCTCGCAATAGATTGAATTGCCAAAGATGAGAAGGTAAAGGTTTGAACATCGTCTGGGTGCCCTGGAGTTGGGTCACCCCATGCGATTTATAAACACTGCGGCCACCCGCGTCAGTGGCCTGATGCTCTAATAAGGTGTCACGCTCACGTTAAACTGTCCTGATGACGGAGAGGTCGGGGTTCAAATCTTGGTCGGGTATTCAGAGGGTAGTTTTCTCTCAATGGTTCCCCATTCTCCTCCTGCGCAAACGAGGTTAGAGTACCTCTAAAATGCTTTCTTCCTCACCCCTAACCCACTAAAGAAATGATCATAGATGCGAATAAACTGAACGGGTAGTAAGACGCGGTGATAAAATGAGTCGCTTCACGCCAATGGAGCATAGAGTAGCCAGAAGATAGTAGGAAGATTCTTTGAAGAGCGCTTCACGCCAATGGAGCATCGAGTAGCCAGAAGATAGTAGGAAGATTCTTTGAAGAGCAGTTCGCGTTTCATAGTCACCCATGCAGTGCAATTAGACACAAGCGACAACAGTGTCGTGCTGGCAGATTCGCGAAATGGCTACGCCGGGTGGAATTATCATGAGGAGAGGGGCGGCGGCTTCAGGAAGGCATAAATCCGGTCCAAGAAGTCTCCCATAACACTTCCCGGCGCGAACTTAATGATCCCCATCAAGTCATCTGCCTGCTAGTTCCAAAACCTCTTGTTAGTTCATATTTACTACACCACCAAATGTCCTCCAACTTAAATTACGAGGCTAATACAGTAAAACAAGATCAAGACTGTTTTAGAAATAGAAACAGTTTTGACTTTAACTACAACTCCTTTTTCTTTCTTTAGTGTGTCTGGCAAGTTGCTGTTTTTTTTTTCTTTTGCCTCGGGCGATTAAAATACGAGGTTTCCAAGTCACCTAAATAACAATTAAATATGGTCACACCAGTAGATCCCAAATAGAATATGGGAGCATCAAAGGCATTTAACGTAATATGACGTTTAAACAACCTAATGCGAAGAAAAACATAACATGCTTATGTGTTGAATTTATTAAGTGTGAAAACTTACAAGGTCTGCATAAATGAAAAAGAAAAAGAGTGGTCTAGAAAAAAAAAACTATTTTAACAACTTAAAAAAAAAATGTGACTCTTTCAACCACATTCTTTATCCGTTGTACTAATGTATTATCACTTTAAAATCAGTGGTTTTGGTTAATTTTTTTCAAATTCCTAATTCGATCTTCGAGTTATCATACACGATCAGTATGAAACAACAATAATTATAAGTACCTACAAATACAATGAAAAATTAAGTTTGGACATGAAAATCAAATCAAGGGCCTTTGGAATAGCAAACCAATTCTTTACCCGTGAGCCTATACAGATTCATCTTATACCTAAGTTCGTACAAAACTAATTAACTATGTGATTATGTGCCGTTCACAAATACTTTAAAATAAAGGTATATTGTGTTAAATAACAAGCCCACAATGGCGCTGATGGTATACCTTTGGACACAGAATCGACCCGATAGCACCTAGTTTTAATAATATTATTTCATCCGTACCTTATGTAAATTTCAGATTATAAGTTTAATATATTCAAAATTATATTCTAATCTTGTTTTTGACAATGTGTTTGCGAGGTATTGCATCATTCTTTTATGTCCTTTTCTTGCCCAAACAGGCTGGAGTCTTCTTCGGAAGCAAACACGGAAAAGGACGAAGGAAGGGTGCAATATCATTAAATGTGGGAGATTTTAGAATATAAGAATGTATGAGGGATGCGTCTTCAATGACATCATCTTCGTCATTGAGACTTCGCTAGGATAACATGTAGAACCCGTGGAGGGCACTTTTATACTTGTTTAGAATGAATATATCTACTGAGCCAGGTATTAGAGATGTGAACAAAGTATCGATACTTTACTAATGTCGACATTTTCCTTTCGACACTAGTATTATTTTACTCGATACTTTTTTCCGATCATTTTACTAATATTAGTACTCACACTCCGGTATCGGATCGGTATCGAAAGAAACAACTTTTTTATCTTCACTAATAATGCTGGGATAAAATGTTTACTAGGGTTGACTGTGAAGGAAGAAAAAATGACACTATTCCTCAATTCTCACTCATTTTCTTCATGACAAGCTAGGAACAACTCTAGCATTCAATCTCTTTTAGCTCATCATAATTCATAATCACCCGCCTCGGTGGCGTAGTTGCCTTACGCGCTAGTCGTGTTGAGCCCGACCGCCGAGGACGGGGAGATCGAGGTTCGAATCTCGGTCGGGTGAACTGGGGGGGGGGTTCCTAAATGGTTTTCCACTCTCCCTCCACGCAAATGCGGGTTCACTTCCTCTAAATTCAACCCTCCCAATTCCTAATCCATTAACGTAATTAGTACTTAAGCGTATAACCCGAACGGGTAGTAAGACGCGGTGCTAAATATTATTATTATTATAATTCATAATCATATTCATTATAATTTTCAGTGTTTAAATAAATATGAAAATACAATTATAATGCAACAGTTGAAATTATTATTGCTAGATAAAAAATTATTTTTACAGATTAAAATTTCGATACCGATACTTACTGTTATCAATACTTTTCTTTCAATATCAGTACAGCATCGATACTTTTCTTTCACTATCACAGCCTTACCAGGTATGCTCTGTTATTTGTGTTAATCAGTTATATTAACTATCGATAGGTGTCAGCACTGCACTGATTTCTTGTAATTTGTTTCAAATCCTCGGAGCACACATCAATGAATCTCTCTCGTGTGAAATAATTAATTACTCCTCAAGAACCGAGATTGGGGTTCCCCGGCCATCAACGCTTTGCTCCGGGTATTCTCAATCACAGTTCGCGAAGGTAGGTTGGTAGTTAATTTCTTTGTTTTTATGTTTTGATAATTTAAAGCATTTGTGAACAATCTCGTTTCTTAATACCGCACATGTATTAATTATTTGATATAATAACTCCCTGTTGCGGAGGAGACTTAGTAATGCGACAGAGTCAACCCGCGTTGGTAATCCCCTCATGTGTGATAGCGGATCGTCTGACCCATTTATCCAGGTCTATAATTGAAGGATCAAATAATGTGTTTTGAATAAAAGTATTATTAACAATTTTAGAGCCGGTTTTAATTATATTAAATTAAATTATAAATATCCCAACATACACTCGGAAACCGTAATGTCGGAATCGTGAAATAACTAACTATATGCCACCAAAGCTTGTGGCAAACTTCCGTGATCTAGCATTTCAGTATCGTGACGTATCAAGTTTTAATAGTTATTGTGTTTGCTAGTTGTTTTTACTAATTGTGTTAAAAATAGATTGAGCAATTTTACTTTTAGATTTTAAATTAATATGGAAGAAGCGTGAGCTATGGTAAGTATTTTTATAGTTTATTAAACAAAATAAAAGTTTTTAGCTAAAATAAAAAACTTTTGCTCCACTAGATAAATTTTGTTCAATTTTATACACATAGTAATATCAACAGTTCTTGAAATTCTGTCATGAAAGCTGCAAAATTTTACTAGGAATTTCTGTTTTTATTTAAAAGTGTCTCATCTAATGCCACTTTGCCAAGGCAAATGACAAATATTAAATACCGTATCTACTAGAAAGTATGTTGGTATCACTGTGTGTAGAAAATTAAACTAAACATATCTTCCCAAGCTATATAACATTTATTTTTACTAAAGTTTTTTTTAACTGCTAAACAATACTGACCTTAGCTCGTGTTTCCTTTCATCCACTTTTATTAACATCCTAATTGCCTCGGTGGCCACGTCGTCTAACGCGCTACTCTTGAAGTAGACTAGACTACCGATGACTGGGAGATCAAGGTTCAAACCTCACTCAGGTATACTGAGGTTTTTTTCCAAAATGGTTTTCCACTCTCTTTCTCTCTCTCTCTCCACGCAAATGCGGATACACTTTCTATTTATATAACCTTCCTAATCCCTAAAACCATTAGCGAAATTAGTGCATAAATGTATAACCCGAATGGGTAGTAAAACGTGGTGCCAAAGGGAAAAAAAACTATCAACTTCTTCTAATTACTTCAAAATTACTAAAATTGTTTAAATAGGCCTTTACTTAAATAGTTTGGAGACTAGTAGCTTAAGAATTATAATGTGAAAAATAATAATCTAGAGATTTATTATCCTATTCTGAAAATTGACACCTGGACACGGGAATTGAACCCGGGACGTTTGGCTTAGTACGCCAATGCTCTAACCACTGAGCTATCCAGGATTCATCCCGTGCACAGGGTCATTCTTCACTCATATATTAAGGCAGAGTCTATGATGAACTTAGCGGAAATCGTCAGCTACAATTATTATTTTCAGAATATGATATCTAACTGAAGTAATTACCATTAATATAGCTCTGGTTATTTACTCTTAATAGAGATTTATTGTTTGGGACTGTGTTCTGAAGGCCCTTGGCCCTGTAGAGTGTAAGTCTAAAACCTATTTTGTGGGATGGTGGGCGGGAGGGTGAAAGGCGGGGCGTGTCTTAGCAACCGACCAAAGTATCCTTCCGCGCCAACAAGAAGAGATGGATCACGGAAACCGTAGATGGCGCCAGCTACCGAACAGGTCTTGCGGTAAAATCATACGTTTGGAAATACCAGTTTTCTCGAGAGCGAGTGAAATTTATATAGTAATATTTTTAACACCTCTTCTAAGATAATGTATCAATGTGTATTAGGTGTTACATTTTATTATTTTTTGTTATGCAGCCGGCAGTTTTCTATTGAAAAATGTCAAAATTATTGATATTTGATCACTGNTTCTTATTTTTTGTTATGAAGCCGGCAGTTTTCTATTGAAAAATGTCAATTCTATTGATATTTGAGGTTAAAATAACAGAGGGGATGTGTATATAAAAAGTATAACTTAATCAACATGCTTCTATTCTTGAACAAACCGTTTCCGGAAATAAAATTGCAAAACAATAAAGATTTTTTAAAATAGCGGTTTGTTTCCATGGCTTTGCATTTCTACGCCAAATAAAAAGGGCCAATCCCCTTAAAGTGGAAGTGTAGGAGACACGAGAAAGGGTCAGTGTTTTTTCTCAGTTTTTATAGCCAAATTTTTTTTGTGTCAAAAATAAATATTGTTCCGGTAAAAACATTTAGTTTAACTTTATACACATGATAACAGCGACAGTCAAATTCCGGGATGACCATTACAGATATTCAAAAACTGTTAAGAGAGAGAGAGAGAGAGGTGGAATGCCAGACCTCCACCGTGGTTCGGATTCCATGTTAAAATATAGGTCCTCCATTCCATCTCACAATCACCCTACCATTACACATTAGCGTAAGTGCGTATAAAACGAACGGGTAGTAAGACGCGGTGCTAATAATAATAATAATAATAATAAGATAGAGAGAATCAAACTAAACATATCTATTGGAACAATATTTGGTTTATTTTGGATGAAAAGGTTGTTTTTTTAAAAAAGCTGTGAAAATACTTACCTTAGCTCGAGCTTCCTTCTTTCCCACCTTAACAAGTTTCTCGAAATTCAGCAACAGATCATTTAATATTAGAAGGGGCAAACACAAATAAAATGCTAGTATCCATTATGGGGGGTGTAAAAAGTTCGAAATCATGATTTTACAAAAGTTAAGATATTCAGATCCACTCTTTGACCACAACCAAACACAATTACCAAAATATAGACAGGAAACAATTCAGAACAATATTTTCGTATAATGTTTCATACGCTCTCTTTTTTTCTTTGGCACCGCGTCTTACTACCCGTTTGAGTTATACGCCTATGCATTAATTACGTTAATGGGTCAGGGATTAGGAAGGTTGAATTTAGAGGAAGTATACCGACATTTTTGTGGAAGGAGAGTGGAAAACCATTTAGGGAAAACCACCCTCAGTATACCTTACAGGGATCGAACACCAATCTCCCCGTCATCAGCGGTTGAGTCGATTGTGAGAGTGACATCTTAGACCATGCGGCCACCGAAGCGGGTTTTATTCGCTCTGAAAGTCGTCTTAGCTCTTCAAACACCCGAAATAAATCGTTCTAAAAGAGAACCTTTTAAGGTTTGTGTGTATTTGTTTTTCACAAGTGTTATTAATGGTCTAGTCTTAGGGGAAGGGATGAAAAATGAATTTTCAGGGTAGATTCATACCGTGGGGGGAGCTTAGTAAAAACAGCGTTAAAATGTGGAAAAACACTCTCCAGCCGTCTTGTCAGTGGCAAACCGAACTAAATGTAAGTCCAACACCTTAGACCGCTCGGCCACTGGTGCATTAAGGGTTGTAATGTTTTCTGAAAAATGGACTGTGGATAAAACAAGAAAATGTTACTGGTGTATTAAGGGTTGTAATGTTTTCTAAAAAATGGACTGTGGATAAAACAAGAAAATGTTACTGTCATATTTTTAAAAAAAACTCAAAATGAACGTTTTAACACCAACCAATTTTTTTTAATAGTGTTGAAATAGTTCTTTAAAAGTAGGAGAGTCAGACTACGTAGAAGTGTTTGGAATAGTTTTACCTTCAAGAACCTATTATAAAACAAACACAACTGTTTAAATTAAAGAACGTATCAATGGTCGAGTTTGACAAGAAAATATCTAATAAGTTAAAGCAGGCTAATACAAGGTGATCCAAAAGTAACGTAACCCAAAGAAAAAACGTAAATTGCGTGCCATCAATTCGGCGTATTGTTGATTTATTCAGCACGCGTGATTCTGGAAAATTACGCACAAACGATTGTTGGCATTCCATGTACGAGTTGGCCTTAAAATAATGTTCCAAAATGAATACGCGCTCTGCTCGTGAAAAATTCATCTTACACTTTCAAATGCTGTAATTCAATTGGCTAAACCTAGTGCATGTCTCAAGATCACATGGCCTGCATAACACCCGGTCAACATTACGGTGTTGTCATACATATAAACAACGTGTTCATTTTCCATGTTCTTCTGCGTGAAATATCCTTAGAAAAACAGGGTTGCGTGACTTTTGGATCAACCTGTATAAGATTAAGTCAAAGATTGCGATGGTATAATATTGCAATGCCCCTTTAAAAATAGAATTATACTATACGTTTGTGCGGGTTGACGATCATAATATATTATATAAGAGTCGATGCTGTGCGTTATCTGTTTTTATTACCCATCTTGAGTTACATTTTAATTAAATTCTAAGCCGCCTCGGTGGCGTAGTTGGCTAACGCGCTAGTCGTGTTGAGCTCGACTGCAGAGGACGGGGTGATAGAGGTTCGAATCTCGGTCGGGTGAACTGGGGATGTTTTTCCACTCTCCGTCCACGCAAATTCGGGCTCACTTCCTCTAAATTCGACCTTACCAATTCCTAATCCATTAGCGTTATTAGTACTTAAGCGTATAACCCGAACGAGTAGTAAGACGCGGTGCTAAATAATAAATAAATTTTATGTTTAAATGAAGCTCAAAAGCTATCTTGAAAACATAACAAAGTGAACTACACAGAGTAAAAGGTTTGCCTACTATTGAATCAACTATCATGATCTTTACAACGCTACAAACGCTAATATTATAGTCCTGACGAGATGAGGATTGAAATATTAGTAATCTGCTTCGGTGGCCGCGTGGTCCAACGCGCTACTCTCGCAGTAGACTAGACTGCCGATTACGGACAGATCAAGGTTCGAATCTCGCTCGGGTCTACTGAGGATTGTTTTTCCTAAATATTCTTCTACTCTCCCTCCACGCAAATAGGGGTATACTTCCTCTAAATATAGCTTTCCTAATCCTTAAAACCATTAGTGTATTCAGTACATAAGAGTATAACCCAAACGGGTAGTAAGACGCGGTGCTTGAAAAAAAAAAGTTTATGTTTCTTATCCTTCAGTCTCTCCCATTGCACATAACTTTGAACCACTTACTGCCCACCTTAGAGTGAATAGTTTGAATCCAGGCTGGGTCAAAATGTTGGATTTCATTTAAGTTTAATTTATTTAACGTGCACTTTCTGAACCTAACGATTAAATCAGCACGCGATATATAAACTAACTTAAATCTAGAATAGACACAACATCCAGCTTTTAATGCATCACTGTGAATAAATATTACGGCCATATTAGGAATCGAACCCGGGACCCTTAGTTCGGTATACAAACACATAACCGAATGAACTAAGGTGTTGGACAAATGTTGGATTCATAAGGTATGACTTTACATATTATATATTCTTCCTCATACTTGTTTCTACGGGCTGTAGAAATTAACGGAGGATGGATGAGTGAGGTAAGGGAGGTATGTACTACAACCCATTTTATATAGAAAGGGCCTTTTAGAAAATACAATATCTCTAAGAAGTGACAGCTTTAAATCACATGATCTGACGTATGAATAATAATAATAATAATAATAATAATATTTAGCACCACGTCTTACTACCCGTTCGGGTTGTACGCTTAAGTACTAATTACGCTAATGGATTAGGAATTGGGAGGGTTGAATTTAGAGGAAGTGAACCC
>CABFWB010005622.1:0-26122 GCA_902151455.1 Timema bartmani | reverse complement strand
GGAATTTTAGCAGCAAAAAAAAAAAAAGAGAGAGAATTTCCGAAAAATCAACGAAAATTAAATTTAGCTGTAGCTGAACCCATTGAAAAGAAACATTATATTTTCCATAAGTTTATTAAACAGAACAAAATGAAAAGAGAGCTGTTGAAGAGGAAATGAGAGGAAATACATTTTATCATTTTTATCTGCTAGCTCAGATACTGATAATACAAAGTTGTTAATAGCAAATTGTAGCCAAATCTCAAATACACAATTTGATTTTTTCAATAAAGTAAATTTTACAGAATGATAAGGAGGGATGAAGCCCACTTTATCAACCATTTATGGGCGCCCACGGCCGCATGGTCTAAGGCGCTATTCTCGCAATAGACTATATTGCCTAAGACGGGGAGCATGGGGTTCGATCCTGGTCGAGTGTATTGAGGGTGGTTTTCGTTAAATAGTTTTCCACTTTTCCTTCACGCAAATTCGGGTACACTTCCTCTACATTCAACCTTCCTAATCCTTAACACATTAATTTAATTATGACATAGGCGTATAACTCAAACGGGTAGTAAGACACGGTGCTAAAAAAAATTATGGCAACTACCCTGCATCGGTGGTCGTATGGTCTAACGCGTCACTCTGTGTTGGTCTGGATTGCTGGAGAAGGGAAATTAAAGCCAGAATAACCATCGGATGTACACTTGGGTCGGATTATCCTAAATTGTTTCCCTCTTTTCCGTTATGCGAATTCTGGTACATTTCCTTTAAAATTCTACCTTACCCCTCTTTATCCCACTAGCGTAATTTGCGCGTAGCCTGAATGGGTAATAAGGCATGATGAAAGAAAATACGGCAAATTGTGAAAAGTTGCAACTAGACGTAAGGGCAAAATATAGTAGCGTAGCTGACTTAAGGCGATTGGCCCTTTTCATTTGGAGTGGAAATGCAGAGCCATGGGAACAAACGGTTATCTTCAAGAATCTATATTATTTTGCAAGTTTCTTTTCGGAAACGGTTTGTCCAAGAATAGAAGCATGTTGATTAAGTTATACTTTTTTATATACACACCTCCTATATAATTTTAACAGTGATCAAATATCAATAATTTTGATATTTTTCAATAGAAAACTGCCGGCTTCATAACAAAAAATAAGAAAATGTAACACGTAATAAATATTAATACATTATCTTAAAAGAGATGTTGAAAATATTAACATAAACATTTCACTCGTTTTAGAGAAAAATGATATTTCCAAACGTATGATTTTTCTGCAAGACCTGTTTGGTAGCTAGCGCCATCTACGTTTTCTGTAATCCAACTCTTCTTGTTGGCGTGGAAGGATACTTTGGTCGGTTGTGAAGCCACGCCACGCCTTTCACCCTCCCTCCCACCATCCCACAAAATATGTTTTAGACTTGCACTCAACAGGGCCAAGGGCCTTAATCCGTTCATAGATTTGACTTTTTTTTTAAATTACTTCTACAATCGAATAACTGACATAAATCGGACTTAAACAATCCCGTCGATTGATTCAACACTTCAAATCACTGGATTATTTATTTTTTACCACACATTCAATTGAATATCTCAAATCATGTGACTTTAATAAGCCATGCAGTTAAATACCACATGGCCTTGAACTACTATTAGTCGCAGAATCCAAATCATTCCACTCCTCTAACACTAGCTTCAGCCTAATATATTATTACTTTTCATTTAATGTATTGAAAAAATGCATTTTAATCTAAACTAGGTGACTATATAATATTGTATTATTTGACCTGCCGGGGAAGGGGTAAGCTCCCTTCGCGCCTAGTTTCATAAGACAGAAAAGTTACATCTACTTTTCACTTATTCATGCGCCAAATAAATTGTCACTTGAGATATATTATCATCAATAGGTACTACCTTAAAAATAACACTTATAAAATAATACAATTTTATCTATTTTGGCCGCCAAATCAATACGTTTGTACTTTCTCCTCCGAAAATGGGCTAGTAGTAGATCTGCAGATATTCGTAAGACGTAATACACAGTCTTCGTATCGACTAATGTCACCTTGAAGGACGCACGGAATTGATCGTATCGAACAGCTGCTCTCTGTTGCACACAGGCGCGGAGACGAGACTTTTAGCTCACTACCTTGCGATGACAGAAACACAGGGAGTGAGTGTTTCATAAGGGAAGAAGGAAACTAGAGGATGTTCCTTTGAAGCTCCGTACAGCTTCCGGTTTTCAAACACATCAATCCTCCGCCCCCCTACTATCACACAAAAAGGTTATATCTGTATTTGAAATAGACTACGTTTATTACTACGTAGATGAATTGAGCAAAATCGCAAGCAATAATTTATAAATACATTTTTTGGAGGAGATGGCAGCTTATGAATTATTCCCCTCATAGTAACTAAAACCAAAATAAATAAGTATTTTTATTACCTAATTCAAACAAATATATTACCTAAGATATAAGCAATCTAATTTTTTGCCTCCAAATAGCTGAAAAGCAGCTCTCTTTTTTTCCCTAGAGTTTTATTACTCGTAACCCACCTCGTTGGCGTAGTTAGCTAACGCGCTAGTTTCGTGTTGAGCTAGACTGTCGAGGACGGGAAGATTGAGGCTTGAATCTCGGTCGGGTGAACTGGGGGAGGTTTTCCATAAATGGTTTTCCACTCTCCCTACATGCAAATGTGGGTTCACTATCTTTAAATTCAACCTTCCCAATTCCTAACCCATTAGAGTAACTAGTACTTATAATCGTATAACCCGAATGGGTAGTAAGACGCGGTGCTAAATAAATAAAAATATTACTCGTACGAGTTATACACATTTGTTTTTACAATAATGATGTAGGGCTTAGAAAGGTAGAATTTAGATTAAATGTTCCCAAATCTTCATGGTGGGATAGGGGAGAACCCCTCTTTAGGGAAAACCAGTTCACCCGGCCGGGATCCTAACCATGACTTCACCGTCACTGACAAACTGCTCCAGATGAACCTAACCTTAATAATTTTAGAATACGTGCCCACAGGTGTGGGTAACCAGCATTCAATGCCGGCCTCATGTTTAGGAGCAAGACACCTATTTACCCTTTCCTTTGTCTGTGGCGAGAACTGGGCCGCTCAACAATCGATTATTTATTTGTGTTCTCTCTGTTTGTGGAGCGGGTGTGAACCTGCTGGGAGATGAGCGAGATGGTTCTTCTGTCACGCGGGGAGTTTTTAAAACATGTTTGTTTACTCAGACTTAACAGCGTCTTGGATTACCGCGCCCTCTCCCCCTCACACCGGCGCCCTGAGCGTCGTGATGGTGTTTATTTGCCCTACAAGATGACGGAAACAAATTTGATGGCCGCGAGCAAGAGATGGGAGGAACTCGGCTTAAAAAACATCGTCGCAACCAGAGAATATTATATTTGATAATTTAATGTTCAGTGATGTGGCCGGAAGATAGAGCTTTGGTGTTTGTGAGGCTTCGGAAACTTCTACTTCGCAATAAAAATAAATAGCTTATTCGACGACTATGAAGATTTAACAGAAAAAAAAAATCTAAACTAGTCGATTAGTTCCTATTTTTATCATTATTTGCCTGGTGTGTGTACACCACATCTTACTACCCATCCAGACTATCAGTATTTAATTATCTGATAACATTAATGGGAAAGGGATTAGGAAGGTAGAATTTAGTGGAAATATACCCACATTTGCGTGGAGAGAGGGTGTAAAACTACGTTGAAAACCTATACTCAGTAAAAGTGACTGGGATTGGAGCAATGAAGTCCTAAAAAGCACTCATATCCATGTTTTAAATTTTATCAAAATTTACTAACTTGCTCAAAAGGTTAAATAATCACATAAACAATATTTTGATTTTCGGGTTTAAAAAGTGTTTTAACGCTCTTGGGAAGTTTGAGATCCTGCAATTGACTTTATTTTGTGGTAAATCTATGATCGTTCATGATCTAACCCTTTAGACATTTTTTAACTAATACAACTTCTATTTTGCCAAACTTTGTAAGGTAAACACATTCCGATGATTCCTATATTATTATAATTATTATTTACACTTATCTGTCTTCACGATCACTTGAAATACAAAGCTAGAATCGTTAAACTTTTCAAAGGATGAAAACTATTAAAACCGTTTCTAAGCAGTTCCTAGAAACGTCAAAATCTTGGACTAGAATAATGTGCACACTAGCGCTGATGATGACAACATGTTTAGGCGAATATTCTGCGATGGCTCGTTGGTAGCCCTGGCATCTTCCGGACGGCGGTGGCTTCCGTCAAAAGACTTTTACTGCTGAAGGCTATAAACATTAAGCAATGTTTGCTCACATATGACTGCTGTAGTCACAATGCCTTCAACAATATTTATACAGAACGTAAGCACATTAACTAGTTTGAATACACAATGTGTCGCCTTCATTCATATATGAACTACATGTGAGCACTGATTACCATCTACATATGCTGTACATTACAATACACTACAATAAGATTATTGCATGATTATTGCTAGAGGTAATTGGGATTTATTATTTTTGTTTACACAGATGCTTTCAACGTTTTTATTTACATGTGCTTAAGTCTCTGCCTACAAAATTAAAAATATTCCGTGCTATTAATTTGTGTAGGCCTAATGGAATATTGCTAATATTTTTTTAAATGAACTTCGTAGCTTTAAATAGCATTGTTGTGGACCTACCACAATATTTGCATTGTTACATGAAAAAGTTGATACATCTACATTTTAATGGCTTAATAGTAAAACTTTAATAAATGTATTATAATAATTATAGTTTCCATAAAAAATACAATATCGTTAGATGTTCCCAACAGTGAATTTTTTTATGACTATGACCTGTTGTTTTCACAAAAAAGAAAATCGAATTCGGTCCCCGGCTAGGTATATTGGAGGTGTGGTTATTTTCACATTGTTGTTTACTATTCTCTCTTCAAGTTGGTGTATTTTATTAAAATAATCCCATATCTTCTTGTTCTTATGGATCAAATAGGTAAAGTGATTACAGGCCAGAATGTGGGACTAAAATATAATTATGTTCAGATTAAATAGTTATAATACTTCCACACATTTTATAGACATTGGCAACATGTATAAAAAAGTAAATTTCATGGAGTTGTCATTGTTTAATAAAAAGGTACAATATTAACAGTCATAAAAGCACGACATAAATTTCACAAGTGACAATCTATTCGGCAATAAATATTATCTAAACCTATAAAAATAAACAAAGCGTATACCAACATAAAATGGAAAAAGTTTTTCCACACTTTTGTGTGTGATGAAATTATAGTACAAACTATAAAAAAGTGGTACTAAGATCTATTAATAAATAACCTTTTACGATAGCAAATTGAACTTCTTCAAGCCCTGCACTTTGAGTTAAAGCGAGTTTATTTCCTTTATTAATTTGCTTATATTATGAAAACTAGAAATTTGAAAGAACTCTAAAGGTCCAGTTAAAACAAAGGGTAAATTATTATGTAGATAAAAGTAATTTCTGGTCTCGTTAGCCATTTTGTTTGAGTCTAATTGATATTTGGACTAAAAAGTTATACACTCAAAAGTATATATTATTCAATATTACTTTATAGGCTACTGGTGTAAAGATTGGTGTTTTTTTTTTCGTCTCACCAAGTCCTTTAGAGCCGTTTCACACGAGGCAAATCTCGTCCGGCAACAATCGCTCTGTAGCAGAAAAATCAACACCAACCCAACCAGAGTACATGAAAAAATAGGTCAGTTGTGATTATAGATTTGGAGGAAGAGATTTTTTTTTTATGGCTCCTTAAAAGAAGGTGAAGGAAAATCACAAGACGAGTGCAAATATTTTATGAGCATCCGTAAATTAGTTAGCGACTGGAAAAGGGTGCCTTCTATTCTAGTTATGATAAATTTTTAAAAGTATTTTTGGGCGTAATTGATGTTTTTTGATTAACTTCTCGGAAATGTAAAAGAATAAATTCTGAAGGCAGACACCTACCAAGTGTATTCTTTCGTCCCTCGTCTTTTCATTAAAGGCCGGAACATATCGTCTGATGTCATCACAGGCCGCCCTCTTTACTATCCTATTTGAGTAATCATCCGCTGATAAATTCCAAATTAACAGTCACTGTTCCACCTCAGATATAAAATCATTGATGTTTAATAATTCCTGTAAACTCATGTCAAAATCACTGCACAAAATTTGACCATGCAGTCAAAAACAAACCAACAATAGATAACCAGATAACCTTCTGTACTAATAAAATTCAGCGGGTGCTTTGTGGTTGATACCACTTGAGGTACTGGCCGGCGATTGTTGCCCCATGTGAATTACATCATATAAACACGTGAATAATCAATGCAGTCGCCGGGTGGGTGATAGTTGTCCTGACGGGTTATTCCACAAATCGCCAATATTGGGCAACTTATGAGTGACTTTTTACGGGGTGGGTAATTCAATTACTTTGTGTGAAACCCCCAATCTACCTCTATGTTAATCAACAGAGTAGACAGTTGAATTCTCATGTCGGGCGCAACGTCCATTTTGCGGCAATATTTTAGATTTTGTTGCCGCGTAATTTGAAAATACATCTTTGCACAAATAAGTTATTAGAAACTGAAGAAGTTTAAGTATGGCACATTTATACACTTGCTGATATTCTTGAAGAAGACTGGGTTCAGAATTCAACAAGAGGAAATTCAATGAATTTCTGTTTCGAGCTAGTATCTGATGTAATATCTATCAAACACTCGTAATTTTTCACTGACATTCCAATCCGATTTCTCTAAAGCACAATATAGATTTTGGACCCAGGCAACGTCATCGCTAGAAGATGAAAAGTGTTTCCGAAACGCCTTTTGCAAACCAATTAAATGTTGGACAATACTGACATAAATTGTTTCTTTCGGGCTAGATTATTTTTCTTTAAGGAAGTCATTCAAAGTTGGAAAGCATTCAGACTGTCTTTTTTTCTACACATCTCTTCCAAAATTCAATTTTACGTTCAAAAGACGCTATTCTCTCCCATCTTGTAGATACCAACACACGATATGATAAATTTAGTTAATTAATTCTTGTAAAAATGTCTGCTAAGTAATCCAATTTTTGAAGCCAAACAATGAGAAATATACAATGGGTGATCAATAAAAAAATATACCAACACACGATATGATAAATTTAGTTAATTAATTCTTGTAAAAATGTCTGCTAAGTAATACAATTTTTGAAGCCAAACAATGAGAAATATACAATGGGTGATCAATAAAAAAAATCGAGCGTAGTTCAAAAACTCTAGCAAGGACCTTTCCTCTAAACAACCATCTTATTTCTGTGTGAAGCTGCAGCTTTGTGTGTTCGCTGCTCATTTCTTTGCAAAGTAATTTAAACATTCTGGCATTAAGTAGCCTTGATTTAATGTAATTCACTATCTTAACAACTTCATCCAACACTGTTATTAGGTCTCTTTCCATCGTTTTGTCGACAAACACTTGTCGATGGAGCACACAGTGACTTTCGTATAAGACGACGCCAACTCATTGATACGCACCACGACCTCTGCCGTTTTCCCTGCCATTGGTCTGGCTTCATCAGTGCACACATCAACACACTTTTCCCAACTAATTTCATGTTCTGTCATGTAACTATTTATGACTTAAAATATCTATTCTCAAGTTGTAAAACTACAAATAAATTTATAGAGAAACATCTTATCGATTTTATTCTGGAACAAGTAACGCACAAATACAGGCAATAACTTATTGTTAGCCCTGACACAGCTGTTGATTTGTCAAGTTGCAACGAAAAACCAAAGCTACATTTAAGTTGTGACACTAATTATTTTTCTATATCTGTCGACAAATCTTGAATGCAGCCTTTAGCATTATTATTAGATAAGTGAATTTTTAAAGTTTCTTTTTTGTTTGCTCATCTAGCACACAAGCTGACATTTCATTTGCACAAGGCTTAATTAGGGTTTCAGTGATTGTAAGGGCAGTAGATGGCTCAGCGTCTCGACCCAATTTTACTTTTGACCTTTGATCCCGATCTGTGTAACGTCATCATTGCGTGTTATGTCGCAACAGTCCCCCCAGCAATAGGTTTTCCCTGGTGACGTCATCGGAACCCTGGTGCCAGTATTTTTCCGTCGTGCTGGGAGTTACTGACCTGAATTTCCAGCTCCAATTGCCAGTTTGGCGGCTCGACAAGACAAGTCGCCTCGATTTGTGTGACGTCATGATTGCGTGTGTTGTTGAAACACTCCCCCATCTCCCCCTTCTATGTGGCAATGCGTTTTCCCGGATAACTCATACCTGGCGCCAGATTGGCAGCTCAACAAATCGAGAAAGGAATAGATTGTGACCTTGAAACTGTGAGCTAACACAAGAGGTCATTGACCCTGTTCATGCTTGGTGCCAGTTTGACAGCTCAACAAGTCGAGACTCGTATCTGGTTACCCTACGTGTTGGGATAAGGTAAGGGACAAACAGGTTTTGCATTAATAAAACACGATATTACAAACATATTTATTATACATTAACGGTTTCACAGACATACATAATATTTATTATACACTTTTACAGTAATGACGCATATATTCGTTCATATGTTTTTCTACAGTATATTTTAGATGTGTTAGTAAATTTGTTTTTAGTTCACAATCCAACATGTAATAGTCCAAACCGACGACTTGACGTGTATATTAGGCAGCACTGATAAGATCCAGGTTTCTGATGTGTGTTTCCATCGTAGGCTGTTCTAGATTGATGACATCCGCTGATTGTCAATGTGTCGCATACATCCATGACAAGTGCCGTTACAATATCGTGCGACGGGTGTCGACCACATATCCCGTAGGTCGACGGTAACGTCAATGAGGTCTCACACCTCACAAAGACGCGCCCAGCTAGGTGCTAGATAGGCGACCCGTTTGAGTCCGGCGTCTTGTTTCTCGCTGATGACGACCATGTGGTCACCGCACATGCGTCTCAGAGATAATTCAAGATTAGTCATAGTCAGACTAATCTTCTGAGGAGGCTGCGTGCTGATGAAAAACTTTGATATGACCGACTTGTAGTTGCCCAGTTCTTGCCACTCTGTACGTTTAAAAACCGCACAATTCCCGCCACATTTATTTAGCTGGACATAGGGCGTAAGACTTCGTCCAGCGGAAACAAAGTGTTGAAAATACTGGTGATGGCGAGTGGCCTCACCGGTTTGATTTGCGGGTGCAAACGTCTTGACCTTCCATGATGTGTGATCACTTCGACGACTCTCGTTATTATGGCTGGCACGCCGTCGGGACGCCCCTTTTATAGAGGAAGACAAGGCGCACGCTGATTGGACGCAGCCTCTTGAGGATCGGCAGGACCCTAGCGTCTTGAAAAGTGTGTTGTAATATCTCAACACCTTAGCGTCGTTGGCTGTATGCTTGGTGGGTGAAAATAGGGCTAGGAAAGTTTTCATTGGAATGTTTTGGGTACGATAGAGAAAGTACATAAGACAGTAATGGCCGCACACGTCTGAGGCTATGCTTTGAAGTTGTATGGTGCTATGAGACGTGTGGAAAGTGTTTTTGCGTATAAATGCCAGATGTGACTTTATACGGGGTGGAAAACCATAGCTGTCAGAATATTCTCCCACGCCGTTCTTGTCGATAAAGCTGGCGACCCAATGCGTCCCAGGCTTGATGTGTGGATTCGTGTTGATAATGAGAGCGGCAGGTCGCGCTATTCTTGTGGGTAGTTGATCAGCAGGGAAATCACCCGATCGTACAGAATGGAACCACGGGTTTGTTTTCAGCACACTTCTTATGATGTGTGTGTCCATCTTCAATAATCAAATCTCTAAGTCCTCAAACGATGGAGGCCGAACAGAAATTCTAAACAGAACTACGTGACATGCACATGGTGCGGCCCAATTTAAGTATTTTCAGAGACGAACAACCTCTGTTGTACAGATCTACGACAGGCGTAGGCGTATATTTGGCTAAAAACCATTTATTTTCTGCCCCCTTGACGTAGATGGTTTCTGCACGCGTTGTGGCACGGGAGATGAGGGATTCGAGCAGGCTGTAATCCACATCACCGCTATCCCAGGGAATACCATGCAGTTTGCTGACGATATAGTCGGCTTGCTTTTTAGCAGAGGAGGAAAGTTCCTTGATGCCGTAAGGGGGTTTTAACACCCAATGTTTAAGTAATGTAGCGCATACAGATAAAACACCCAGTTTCTTGACGATAAACTCTTTGCTGTCGTCGATGAAGCTCTGAAAATCTACAATGGCTTACATGATTTAAATGATGGGGCAAGGGGCGGGAAGTCGCTTATATTAACTCCCAAAATCAGTCACGACGTTTCTGTCCTTGTCGATGGTGATGATGTTGGCAAACTCCCCGTAAACGATACAGTTGACGGTTTCGGCGAGAGCTCTGGTGAAGATCACTTCGATGCTCAAAGAACCATGCCTCGTCGAATTCCAACGCGATATCATGTGGGCGGACAGATTATATGTTTGATCGGAAGCCATGAGATGACATCCCTTAGGGAAGGCTTCCCGTGTGATGTCACTACCTTCGTTCATTAAATGGATACCCGTTCCTGAAAACAGTGTGTGGTAGGACATGATATAGTTGCCGTTCGAAAAATTGGGCTGCAACAGTTTTGACGGCAATTGTTTCCCGTCCACGTACAACGAGAAATGGCTCATGCCGTAGGTTTGGAAATTGAATGGGTTCTTGGTGGCGTCTCCGTTGAACGCAACGTTTAGTACAAATCCCACGATGCTTCGTTTGGGTAACTGTCCCGTGAATACGTTGTCCAGTAATTTCCCTTGCACACCCGTAGGAATAGTCAGTGTTTTTACTTCCACGCGGGTAATGGGATACTTTGCGGGGCTGACGTTTAATGTTTTGGCATGTGCCAACAGTATAAAAGGTGCTACTTTGATACGTCGCACTAGAAGACAGGCTTCAACGATGTGAACCTTAAAGTGCGCGATTCAAGGGAAGGCCATAAGACTAAACCCGTCTCTGGAACGGACCAACTTGACTCTGAGCTCGGTGCCCTTCAAAATATATTTCTCTTGGTTAAACACATCACCGTGTAGATACTCCAAAAGATCCACAGTCTTACTTTTTACAGTGAGGCTGCGACGAGCCTCAAATCCCTTGTTGCCAGCGTTAACCTCTTCAAAGGTTCCGGGTCTGTTGACGAACCACAGACCACAAATCAAATGTGTTCTTTTAGATTCACTGTTTTAATTGATCAGCATCTCAATGTACGATCTATAAGCATACGTGTTGCTGGGTGGTGAGACTAGTTTTTGGTTTAAAAACACATCCACCTGTTTGAATAGTGAATGCAAACAGTTGTTGATGGGAGCGATTTGATCCACCTCGGTGAAAGCGCCACCGTCGGGTTTCATGATAGCCGCCCTGTAATAGAGTATGGTCTGTGAAAGATTGATATAGAACTCGCCTTGACCGGAAACAGTAAATTTGATGGGTGAACCATCGGTGAGGGAAAAGACAGGTTTTTACTGGATCCACTGTCCACTTTCAAGACTTGTTTGCGTGGGTGGGATGGAAAAGAAATCGAATGCACTGCTGGCATACTCGTAGGACTGGGAGTGTAGAAAAGACATTTCAACTGAAAATATCTACCGCTTCTTTCTTTACCTTTTTACGTTGGGTAACAACAGAAGACTGACGTTGGTGCTTCTTACGACACCCCTTATAGCCTGAGCCGGACATTAGTGCGTCGATATTCTGCTCCACCTTGCGTTTTAGGTTTGTTACAGCCTCGCCGACACGCTGGCTTAGGGCCACTTTGAAAGGACGACGCTGATTGGCGACGTCGGAGAGCACGTCGATACCCGTATGAAGCGCCTGTTTTCTAATGGCTTTAGCATCGCTTCTCAGCAACGGTACGACGGTGTTGAGAAGGCCGCTGAAAAAACTTCCTATTCCATGCCCGCGTTAATAGGTAACACCGTGGTAAATTGAATATATTACTGTTTCAGCCTGGCTTACATAATATCTTTGGTAGGGACAGTTCATGTTGAGCAGTGTCGAAAATGAAGTTTCACGCACACTTTTACAAATTTGAACGGCACAGGCTCACCAGTATCTGTTCTTATATTGATTTCCAAGCTTTCAATTTCCATTCTAAGTACGGGCACGTAGGGCATCGGATCATAGCTGTCTTACGTATGCCGTAGACATAGTTGGTGTTGTTGATGCCGACGATACGAAAAAGCCATAATGTCACCCACAGTCTGAGGATCGACGATATCCTTGTAGATGTACATTTGCAAGGGCAAGCCTAGTAGAATGTTGGTGGCGTAGGTGACTTTTAGACTTTGATCAGATTAGGCTTTGGATCGAAACTGAGCTGTAGACCTATTTGAATAGATAAGAGTCAGCAGCTGTATATTTGGTGAAGTAGAGACAATGTCCACTTTTTTGTTAGGGTTTTTGTACTTGAATACAACTTCAAAATCCCTTTTAAACGCCTCTACATCGTTTAGGTCTTCGACCAATTCATGGATAGTGCTGTAATTTCCAGACGGGATGTGATCCTTGAATATTTGTTCCACGCCGTTAGCGTCCACCCAGTTGTACCATACAATATTTTGGCCCTAGGGTACGGTGGTGAAAGAACATGGCTATTGGATTTCGGTGAGAGAAACTTCCCATTGTCTGTCGAGAGTAAGACAGTAAGATAGTTGCGTGTGGAAATTCGTGAAATTTTTTTTTTGTTTGGGAAATATCCCAAAGAGCTGTCGCTCGGCAAAGTGATGTAAAACTGGTCCTTCATGGTAGGGCGCTGACGTAACTGGCAGGAATCCTAGAATTAAACTTGGAGGGGCAACCTTTCCACTGTACGTACACTTTATTTCTGGCGCCTTTACCCTTGACACGCAGTATTAATTAAACTTTAAAAGTTTCGGGAAGACGTAAGCGTTGCAATTCGGGTTGGTTAAACGTCCTCTCCCCCTCCTTGCCGTCAAGGTTGGTCAACCTGTAGACGACTGGTTGTCGCAACACAGCACTGCTGACTTTGAAAATCTCTTCGCTCCAATTGCTCTCGTAGCCCTTTTCAAACAGCATTTTGGTTTTTGATAATTCGCACCGTGTCATTGACTTTGAGCTTTGGCTTACTATTTGAGTTTGGGCGTCAGTGTTTGATACCACGTACTTTTTGCGGGAAAACTTTTTTTATTACAGGCTTGTGTAGGGTATGAGCGTACTGCGCACGAAGCCATTCTCGTAATTTGTCCGGATCTTTATTGGACGCCTTTATGAGCTACGCCGCCCCTGCAAGCCCTGCATGATGAGAAGGGTTGTAGTAGATGTCGGCTAAACGGTCCATTAAGCTCGGAAATTCAGTCACTTGTTTTCGTCTACCCTTTTCAGTTTCTTCTTCTTAGGGCGTTGCGAGGGTGTAAGTGGTTGGGGGTAGAGATGTCGGATTTCTAATGGGTGCCAAGCGTTTCGGGCTTAAAATACATTCTTTCGGGACGTTTATTTTTTTGGAGCGCCGTGGGAAACTCTCGCCACCCCAACGGCTCGCTGTGTCTTCGTGCTCTGACCAGATCGTTGACTAAATCCACGATATTGGATTCATGGAGAGGCGTATCGTGAATACTCACTTCCCCGTTTGCGTCCCAAGAGATACCACCTCGGGAAATAATATGTTCTAGTAAAAGTTCGGCTTTTTACGTGCCTGTACGGGTACAGTATTGAGCACAGCAGGGATCGGAAGTACAGACACTCCAGGGGTGGTTGTTTCACTATTTTCAGGTGGTGGAGGGTGCTGACTAAAGTGCAGATAGCGCTGTAGCACTTGTTGGTATAAAGTCCATTTAGACTTGTCGTTAAATTTTGAAGCGAGGATTTTTTCCATATCCTTGTCCAGCTCGGAGACCACTAGATTTATGGCCGATGCCACTTGTTGGTGGTGTTGCTCATGATAGTGTAATGTTTCAGGGGACACCAATATAATCTTTTTAATGTGTTCCATTATCTACTTGTTGAATAAGGAACCGAGGACACCGCTGATTAATGGGACTAAAAGTAAGGGCAGGAACACTACCCCTTTATGAACGAATAGCCGTCTCTCCTCCCAGCACTCTCCTAGTTTGACCAGCTTGTGAGCACGTAACTTTTTCTTCTGCGCATTTTTCAACGGCACCTTCCCTTTTAAAGTGTTGTAGGCACACTCACAAACAGAGTCAATCAGTTTCTTGTCTGCCGTTTTTAGCAAGGCGATATGTTGCTGCGGGTTCATACGATGCATCGCCAACAGAGGGGCTTGCTTCAGCACTTTGGGACTTATGGTTATGAAATTATCTGTAATCGGGAAGTGTCGGTGTTTTTATAGCTTTTGCGTGGTAGGTACACGCAGCACCCGACATTTGTGCGGGTTCTATATCTGAACCATTCGGGTGTACCGTGCTTGAAATCTAACAAGATTTTACTCCGAACAACCCGAACTAGCTCTAACAAATGGTACGTCCGAATACTCCGAGCATTCGGACCATTTTCTGGTGCTCAACTTGTTCCCGCCAATTTTGCCACGAACAGGACAAGCACTGGAGCTTAGTCTCAAAATAGATTTGATAGTAGCAGCAAGTTCTTTCTTTGTGCTGTGTTCATTGATTAAAAAGAGTAAAAGGAGGGACAGGAAAATGTGTATAGGGCGGCTGTATTGTAGGTGGCAAAATACAGAACTTTTAAGGGGATTGGACGAAGGACAGTTCCGAAATAACACCCGAATGTCATCTTAATACTTTGAGATTTTGGTTAACCTTGTCGGCCATGAAATTGCGAAAAAGTACACAAAGTTCTGTACTACGTCTTACTGCCCGTCCGGGTTATACGCTTATGTACTAATTACGCTAATGGGTTAGGGATTAGGAAGGTTGAATTTAGAGAAAGTGTACCCGCATATGCGTGGAGTGAGAGTGGAAAACCACCCTCAGTGCACTCGAACGGGTTCGAACCATGATCTCCCAGTCTTCGGGGTCAGTCTAACACGAGAGTTGCGCGTTAGACCACGCGGACACCGAAGCGGGTCTTAGTATGTTAATGTAGCACGCCCATGATAGGAAGGAACCTGGACGACATATGTTACTAATTACTGTATGTAGTAAATGCTGCTCATTATTATTTTTTATTACATTATGGAAACATATTATTAATACGATAGTTCCGTTGTGCAACTGATACAACATTATATCTCATAGAATATCGGCGATGTTTGTAACATCCTGGTCGTTCCTACTGTGGATAAACCATATTTCACTTTAGCACAATAATTAGTATAGAGCCTAGTAATACAAATTAATATGTAGAGTAAAAATAAAACAAATTTTACTATACTAATGTTGTTACATTATGTGATTTTCTGAGCAAGTAGTCTACAGAATGTATACACAAAAAATACTGTACTTATTCTTAAATGTTGAGGGTTCCACAGCAGTGGATTTTCTTCATAGATATTTAATATACAAACATTCTTCTGCGGCCCATTACATCGCAGTTTGGCTCGTTCGGCGCGTGGTCTCCGATCAGTATTCATTTAAGAATTTTACTCTGAGCGAACAGAACGAACCTAATGTGCACGAATGAATATTCAAGTGAATATGCATTTTTAGGTATATGACGCTAATATTTTGATGATGGCATCCTTTAGGGAAAAGATCGATGACCACTTCGTTGGCTTCACGCATCAGGTCATCCAGGACAATCAGCTGTGGAGCGTCAATACAGTCGCCATCCATTTCCGGCAAGCCCTTACATAATATCACGCATTGACGAATTGTTAACTCTAAATTAATAGAGAATTATAATTTTACACCTCTCCTTGAATAGGGTGATCATAATGGCTTAAGCCAAAAGTGGGACACATGTCATGCAATCCCCCCCCTTTCACGAATAAAATAAAAGTCAAATATTTCTTCTAGTATTTTAGTGAAGATACAAGAGTGCCAAATGTTGAACTAAAAGTCCGGTGCCTTTTAATCTCGATTAATCAGGACGTATGGTCACCCTACCCTTGAAGGAATTTTTTTTCCACACTTATATTCTCCTCCCCAGCCCCATAATATCTTCTGGTGTTTTATTTTAAAATTTAAGATGTTCAGAATTTTATGTGTTATACCTTCTTGTCAAAGGTTATCTGGAGTTGTCTGTCAAATAATTTTCTACATCATCTAAAAAGTTTTTTTCAACCTTCCATTTCTTAAGATACCCATTTTGAAATATACAATTTTTAGATTGTTTTGGTTAAATGGGGCAATCCCTCTACCTTTCTGCCAAATTTCAGTTCTCCAGGCTCAGCCATCCAATTTTTATTTTTGACAATTTTACAAAACCACTTATTATCGAAAGCATACGACCTTCCTGCTGAATTACAAGATTCCAGGTCCAGGGGTTCGGGAGAAAGAGTGATAGCGAGTCTAGACTTATGTATTTATATAAATATATATAGATTGATATAGATAACATTTTAAGTAGGTGTTTGAAACTTATTTTTTCACTGCACCTTAGTAGCCAGTTGGGTTATACACATGTTTGTAAAACTATGTGGAGTTTTATCTGTGCAGGTCTTTATTCATAATTATAATTGAGTATTTGACTAGGCTTGTTAACAATGAACTTTTTCAACTTACTTTTATACCTGCAGGGATGAAGTAACATGGATACATTATTCGGGTGTTTGGAATAAAAATTTGATAGCCTTCATTATAAGAAAAGAAAAACGGGGTTAGCAGTAATTTCTATTTTTCCATGCCATTGTAGCAACAAGATTCACCAGTTTTGAAACAACAGGCATCCTATGAAAATAATATTTTAATAAATTTGGTCAAAAAAATAAAATGAACACCAGTTTGTTAGGTATTTTTGTGACTATTTGACCCATTAAGATGTGTATATAAATGAGTAAAATTTAATTTCAATGGTTTATGTAATTTTGGGGCAAAATTACTCTTTTGGTATGTTAGGTAAGGTATCCTTGATTTTAATGATTATGAATACAGGGATAATTTAAATTGTAAAATAAGTCTGCCCCGCTATGTAGGACACATACATAGCCGCGCCTTTTTAGTAGACCTACAAGTCTAAAATTTACAATTGAATGTTTTATTTACAAGTGCAATATTAATATATAAACTTTAATCCCATTGTTTGAGCAACCAAAAGTACACAAATCATTTTCAAATGATTATGGGACAGGTTTAGTTAAATATTATAAAATCAATATCAGCTATTAAAAATATGTATGGAAATAAATAAATTTTGTTATGAGCTTCCTAAATTGGAGTTAAGAAATAAAATTTATACTATGTTAATTTTCTTGGTTTTTAAGGCTCAACATTTGTCCTGAACTAAGGCAGTTGCTGGTTTATTTTCTACAACAATAATGACCTATTATCTTGTAATAGTTTATCAGTGTTCAATAAACTCATTAGAGACTGTTCTTATACATAATATACTTTTTTAACCCAGCATCTTAATACCTTTTTGGGTTATATGCTCATATATTAATTAGGCTAATGGTTTTAGGGATTAGGAAACTTATATTTAGAGGAAGTGTGTCTGCATATGCGTGGAGGGAGAGTAGAAAACCATTTTGGAAAAACCGCCCTAAGTACACCCGACCGAGATTTGAACCATGATCTCCTTGTCATAGGCCGTATATTCTATTGTTAGAGTAGCGTCAGACAATGCGGCCACTAAAGTGGGTAGTATACATGTTACTTAAAATTTTTGACACAGGTGATATGTTCATTAAAGTAGTATACTGATTTAATTATGTAAAAATAGCCCATTAAAATGGCACTTTTGAAGTATTTTACCTATCGGTTGAGACTTATAGAAAATACTCCTAGATTTACACGTGTGAGTAATCTACAAGTAGCTTTATGAAACCAAACTATAATCCTACTTGTAAAAAACAGTTGTAAATTGTAAACTTTCAATTGGTTGTAGTTTTATGAAACATAATTTTCTCATTTCTTACAATTTACAAGTGAATTGTAGGCTTGCAACCTGCCCTGGATGGGATGCCTAATTTTTTTTTCCATAAAAATCTCAAAAAATAGAGCACTTTCCCCACACGTTGTTTATATTAAAAGGATGTAGAATTAAGAAATTAAAACTATCAACAAAGAGGCAAGAAGAAAGCCTTTTTGGGAGGGAAAATTATGATCAAGCTGAAAATAAATTCTAAACAACCTTTTAGTTAGCAAGTTTGCCACGGTTCTTCTGATTACTAGTAATTATGTGGATTTCTTCTTGATGAGAAGTTAGATAACATTTTTAGAACAAAACAACCAATAAGGAATGGAGGGGTGGGGATTCAGCCAACACTGCCCACAAAGGATCAATTTGTGTAGTTGAAATACAAAACAAAAAGCAACAACCGATAGCTCTCAATAACTTGAGATATGTGTCAACTCCAGAAGACAAGAATTTTCAAATGGTGCTGGTGAAATCAGAGTAGTTGCAGAACCAGGCTCTATAAAATGAGACGAATACCATTTAAAAAGTAATTTTCCAATTAATTACAGGGCCTAGACAAAATTAACATATGCAAAAAACCGCATTTCTAAAGGGGAGGTCAAGGCTTGAATTAAGGCCAGGTGTACAGAGGTTTTTTTTTACAAATGGTTTCCAACTCTACCTCAATGCAAATTCATACTTGTGCCCAGAGAAACACAGAAAGAATAATTGTTGTGGAGGGGGAACTTAGCGATAGTCATGTAATTTAAATTAAAACCACTAAAATACCTAAGTGTTAAAAGTTAAATTGCCAGCTACAACAGTTAAAAATTTTAGGCTTGGAATTTTTTTGCTTTGTGTTAATTTTTTTTAAATTAACAATTTTTTAAAAATAATTTGTTTGGGTTGATTTTATATAATTTAAAATTAGCGCAAAACTTATAATTTTAATTGATGAATAGATATTTAAACAACTATTATTATTAAGTGTTCTATCTTACGACAGGTCCATTTCTTTATTCAGTGAAACTTAGACCTCCAACGCGTCCTGTCCTCTGCCTCCTCCTTCAGCTCCCAGGATTTTCTTCTTTCCTTCAAGTCATCTAGTATTTGAATCCTTTCTTCCTAAGCTCCTCTTTCCCTCAACCTTTCCTTCTTTTACGTCGTGCAGAAGAGAATTTCTCCTAAGGAAGTGTCTGATCCAGTTTTCTTTGCACCAAAGAATCACATCCAAAATTGATCTTACCTCACCCACTCTTCTTAGGACTTCATTTGTAAACAATATTATCAATATGTTTAATTTCTGTAAACACTGTAGAAGGGGGAGAAAAAAAAGCTAGTGAATTGGAATTATAATTGTTTAAATAAACCTTCCTAAAGATTAGCTTGTATTTTGAATAGGGACAATTTTATCTCTTTCGGACTCCTAAGATCGGACATAAAATCTAATACCAAATTGTAAGAATCTGTTGTTTTTTTCCATCTTCTCAAACAAAATGTCTCTTGAGCTATCTAAATGAGTGCCAGAAACATACTCCCTAGAAATCTGCAAGTTTTTTTTAGTGAAAATTGCTAGGCTATATAATGAGTACAGTTTTCAGATGGACATTTTTAGGAGATAAAAATTTCACTATATTCAGGCCAATATGGAGTTATAAAATATGAAGCGAGTCTTGTAATGTCCTATTAATACAAAACTTGTAATAATTAATATAAAAGTATTGTATCCAAATATTCGTTGTTTTGTGCCAGTTTAGGATATTACAAAGTTGAAACAGTCTTCTAGCCTGATAGTACCTCAGGTTGGTAGCAAACGTTTGTTAAAAGTTTTTTTAAATAGATAATAATAAATCAATATATAACAATTGATTTCAGTAAAGAAGAGTAAAAAGCAAATAGACCAATTTTATTATTTGACATAATCTGCAAGGTCAGACCTTTCCAATATCTCATTTATTACATTTTTTGGTGAATGATTTGCATTCACCAATGTGATTCCTGGGTTTCTCATTCGTTTGTATGCTTCAATGAGACTGAAACAAATATAAATGAACACACAGTAATAATAAGATTGAATTAATCATATACTGATTTACAACATTATTATTGTTATTATTAGAACCGCGTCTTACTACCCATTCGGGTTATACGCACTTACGCTAATGTGTAATGGTAGGGTAATTGTGAGATGAAATGGAGGTTGAAATGGAGGGCCTACAGTTTAACGTGGAATCCGAACCACGGTGGAGGCCTGGCATTCCTCACATTCACAAGTTGTGATGTTTACACATCTTGTCAGAGGTGAAGGAAGGGTTTGGCAATCAGATAAATCTGTGTCAGGACCGAGGATTGGACCCTGAGCCCCCAGCACAGAAGTCTGATATCTTACCCATAGACCACCTGGTGACCCTAATTTACAGCAAAATACTACCTGTATTATGATTAGTTAAAAGTAAATATTCAATTATATAATATGGAAGGTTAACTAGAAATGGATAGAAACATATAAAAGAGAACAAATACAATATGTTAACAATGAAAATGCAGAACACAGTTCACACTTTACACTGCTGCCACTGTACAAAGCGGTAATGGCTGTCTCTTGAAGAAAAGGGCTTGTTACTGCTCAATTTATCAACCTAGGTTTCACTCTACTGGAACATCAGGAGGATGTATGAAACAAGCAACACACATTCTTATAAAAGAGGAAAACCCAAAAGGTAAGGAAATTGATAAAGAATGAAAGAATTCTTAGAGAGAAACATGAAAAGGAATAAACACCATAGTAAATAATAAATATATTGATGTGTAGAATTCAATCCGACACCTGCGCTCAGTCTGTAGCGTCTCTCCACTGAGCTAAGAGTCCTGGGTTTAATTCCCGGCATGGCTGACAAACTTATCACTGAAATGTGGGTTTACCCTTTCACAGTGATAAATTAAAGGCAAGAGACTAGATGTTGTGCTTTTCCTAGTCTTAAGTTAGATTATAAGCCATATGACAGGCTAGCCAGAAGTGGCTTGAATTAAAAAACTGACCCAGGCCACAGGCTATAAAGAGTACTGGATGTAAAACTGCGTAGAATTGAGTAAGCACAGTTTAAACTTTGGATAGTAACTTCTTTATGAGCGCACAAAGCAAACACAAAGATACAAACAACAAACGAGATGGTTGATGTGACCTTATTGGGTTCGGTTACAAGTTTGATGCACCTTTTTTTGATCCAAAGCATTGCCTAAAATGGTTAATCTTGATGTGCATTTGTTTTATTATTTAGATACTGAGATTTGGTGTTTGGTTTTAGAATTAGGTTAAATTAATTAATAAATAATTTAAAGGACTTTTTTTTTACAGGTTCTTGAACATAGTGGATTACTACCACCTTGAAACAAACTCATTAGGTTGAACTTTGGACTAGTGATCAAGTGGACCATGTTGAGTCAGCGATTAATACAATTTGTTTGACAAGTTTAATTATTCAATTGCGAAACACAAGATGATTTCAGCACAAGAATCCAAACACAAATAAACATTTATTTCAACATGACCTGGAATAGAACCAGGGTTATTATAAAGCTACTAAGCCTTCAAAGGCTGCCTCACTTATTCCTGAAGGCTGAATTGTCCTGAAGAGTCCTTTCCTCTGGGGTGTTGGTAGTGTTGCGTCCAGTGTGACGGGCCACACGATTATACTCGCCCACAGACAAGAACACAACCATATCAGGTCGCAGAAGGTCAATGGGCCAGTTGTAGATAGGGTCCCCCTCAGGGGGCAGCACCATACTTTCACCCACTTCTGAGGCTATAGTGTAGGCTGCCGTACTGTGCCAGAACCTGCATCACACCACGGGATAGAGAATGTAAAAACCATCCTTGAAAACAATCATAAAAAAGCTTTATCATGACTGTCTAATAAACTATCAAATTAGGCTACATAAAGAGAGCAAAAAAAACCCTCCACAGTGTGAGCCTGCAAGCAAGCTATACATATTGAGCTGCCACTGCCGTTAGCAATGGCCAAAATTTTCAGATAGAGGATGTCATGTGGTCAACACGAGCCCTACAGCTGATGATCTCATTTTATGGACCAGAGCGGCTACTAATAAACTATCAAATTAGGCTACATAAAGAGAGCAAAAAAAAAACCCTCCACAGTGTGAACCTGCAAGCAAGTTATACATATTGAGCTGCCACTGCCGTTAGCAATGGCCAAAATTTTCAGACAGAGGATGTCATGTGGTCAATACGAGCCCTACAGCTGATGATCTCAGTTTTATGGACCAGAGCGGCTACTTAATTATTTCAAGTAGAGGCTGATTTTGAGCCCGTTCCAGACCCATAGTTTCACAAATAAATTTCTGGAAACACCGGTGATTGAACCCGGGACCTCTGGATTTGTAGCCAGGAACCCTGACCATTATTACCGCAAGGGCGGTAAATATTTTATATGGTAATTTTTTTTATTATAAAAATAAGCTACTGAAATGAGTTCTCTCTACTAATGATGGTGACAATATTTTTATTTTATTTTTTAATCAGTATTTTTTGTTTTCAATGTGGTCCTTATGATCAAATGAGTTTGACACCCTTGCCTAAGACCATTTGGCCACTAAAGCAGGCTACCAGTAATTGATTGGTCACATGACTCGTCTGATGCTATGGAAGTTGATCTAATAAGTATTGAGCACTTAGCCGGGAATGGAGGGTGGGTAGGGCCTCCAGGTTTATACACCTTCTCTTTCTCTACCCATTTTTAACTACACATTTAATTAAAATGCACATTTTAAAGACATTAAATAAAAAATAAATATATATTATTATTGAGTAGTAAATTATTGTAACCCATTCATTCCCTGGTGAAGGTAGTGAACCGACGTTTCATTGCAATAAGTTATTGTAATGCCATCTATCAACGAACCACTGTACCTTTAGCCAGTTTGAATATTTCATAATGAAGCTAATAGATGAGGCTACCAGTTCAATGTTATACTATGACCATGAATAAAGCAATAAATGAGAAAATGAGTGAGTAGCAATAATATGTTTCGGATCAAAGTATACGAGCAAAACAATGGCTGCCAGGCCTGTGTATATCGCTGTGCTAAACACGCGTCAGGGAATGGGATAGTATTGTGGCAATTTATTATAATTTGTTATATATAAATTAAGTCATACAGTTGTCTAAAGGTTTGTGTGATAACCGCATAAATCGAATCCTAGGTACATATGTGCTGGATATAGTCGAACTCTTTAAAAATAAATTAGAAATTTCTTATCCCCAGATAAAAATAGCTTTTTAATAGTATGAGGACATTTCTTAAAATTCTTATGTAACTGTCTTGATTTTTGTTGAATTCTTCATATAGATTTGATTTAAAAAAACTTGTCTTTTTAAATTGTCAAATACTCTCTAATAGGTAAAGTATCACCAAATATTATTTTATCGCTTAAAAAACATTCACACAAAATAATAATGTACGTGTATTATAAGATGAAGAAAAGCAGCACCGAAAAAAATAAATATATATTTTAGTTGGATAAATTTAAAATCCATCCCAAAACTAAACAAAGTTCTTACCTGTCAACAATGACGGGTGTATGGTGACAGAGGTATTCTATTTCAGCCGCCGCAATGTAGTTGCCAAGGGCATAGTACGCTCTACGCAGAGCAATGGGATGAGTATCAAACTTTTCCCGCAGTGTCAGAAGACACGATGGAGGTGTGCTCATTTTTTTCGCATTGAGTTTGCTAGAGAGCTTCTTACTGAGAGTGGTTTTACCTGCCAATACAACAAGAATGTTTGAGTGTGGTCTTCGTGCCTTGGTTTACAAAGCCGAGGAATTTGTTTTGACAAATGTACAGTGTGATAGAGCTCCAAACGATCAGTCGCCAGGTGACCAATGTCAATGATAAATCTCTCCATTTAATAAAAATATTTTTTTTTTGCACAACCTCTTACCATCCATTCAGGTTATATGTTTATGTACCAATTACGCTAATGAGTTAAGGATGAGGAAGGTTGAATTTAGAGAAAGTGTACCCACATTTGTGTGGATAGAGTGAAAACCATTCTGGAAAACAACCCTCAGTATACCAGGCCGAGATTGAACCACAATCTCTCCGTCATCGGCAGGCTATTCTATTGTGAGAGTAGCGCCTAAGAACATGCGGCCACTGAAGCGGGCAGTAGAAGTAATTAATGTGATTAATTTTTGAACCAAAAGTAGATTCTTATTATAACAATATTGGATAAAATTTACTCAAATGTAATATATTTTCAGGAGTATGCTGCCAAGCTTTGAAAACTATGTGAGCACTCTCCAAATATTTGTCAACTTCAACTTTGTTCAGGTGGGAGGAGCATAGTTTTAACAACTACGAAGTGTTGCCACCCCCAACCCCAAATAAAGTAGTAGGCTGGAATACACATTTATGTCTAGTTTTTGTCATTTTGTGTTCTTATGTAAATCATAAATTAGTATCTCAGAATTTATACACTTTTTAAGTTTTGAAATTCCTCGAATTTTCCAAGTTTTTCAGACCAAAAATATACATTTTCCCAGTATTTTGTATGCAAATCAATAAAACCCAACCCGCTTTAGTGGCCGTATGGTTTAAGGCGCTACTCTTGCAGTGGATTTGACCATCGATGATGGGGCGATCATAGTTCGAATATTGGTGAGGTATACCGAGGGTGGTTTTCCCTAAATGGTTTTCCTCTTTCTCCAAGCAAATGGAGGTACATATCCTCTAAATATAACCGTCCTAGTGCCTAAAACCATTGGTGTAATTGCTACATAAGTGTAGGCCTACAACCTGAATGGGTAGTAACAAACAGTGCTATAAAAAAACACCAACTAAGAGATAACAATGAGTTAGGCTCTTCTGCTTTGTGTCTATAAAATTATTGCAAAAATTCCTGAAAATTCTAGTGACTCACTTTTCCCCTATCCTGTACACAGATTAAAAATTGCACTCATTATAACTATATTATAATGGAACAACCATACACACTTACATCAAAACCTGAAGAAACAAAACATTTATGAATAACAATAAATCAGTCATAGCCTCAAAAAGTAAGATTAAAGTAACAAACATCAGTTGACGGGGGTGTGCGTGCAGGTTGGTCACCTGACCTATAACTTCAATATTGTGATATGAATTAATGTTGCATACAAATTAGATTCACGCAAGCTACACCACCAAAACATACAAGATGAGACTCACATCTTTGTCTGCATGCCCATCGGTGCGGGGTCGCGCATTTGTTCACAGCAGTAATAACATAGTAATCTATTATGCACATAAATATTTAAAAAAAATCAATTTACCGGAACCATCCAGGCCTTCCAAAACTATAAATGGATGTTTTTTGACGTCCTCTGATGCTGTTAGGTTAAGTTTGGATTTATTCTTCTCAATCTGGGCCTCATAAATGGAAATCAATTCTTGAACTTCGCTCAGATTATAATGCTGAAAAAATAAGTACATATTATATAAATAAATACTGAAAACAAAATTAATAAGTTATGGTTGACAGTAATAATAAATACAAAGCAATCAAATATGACTAGTAAATTAAATAACAGAAATGGAACTTTTTGTAAAAGTTTAGTCTTTAAATATATAGTAATATTTTATCATACATAGTTTTACTACCAAATTTTGTTCCCACACATAGGTAACTAACTGTTTATTACCAACTAAGGATGTGGCCAATATATTTCGAAAACTTGAGGTGGCAATAAAAACCTTTGTGTTTAGTCGAGTCAATAGGTTTACCACTATTTTATCACTACAAAATTCCCTGAGTTTTCAACGGCTTTCAAAAAGAATTTCAATTTTTCCAAACATAGAAGTTAAATTTCATTTTTCAAAAAATTAATCAGGTACCAGTTTCTGTTGTTGTTGAGAAATTCCCTGTTTTTCCTGATTTTTTCCCCAAACACAAAAATTTTCTGGTTTTCCAGGCATGTAGAAACCCTGATCAAGTACTAGCCTATTTTTGAAAATAGTATCCTAGCAACAATTTAGTGGTGTTATTGAGGTTCAATTTCAAAGTGCATGACTTTTGTAAATAAACTTGAAGATATGTCACAGTATCGCCATCTT